>NW_017566832.1:3638859-3785499 GCF_001854935.1 Bemisia tabaci | reverse complement strand
GGGGGGGGGGGGGGGGGGGGAAGACAGCTAGGCTAGTGGGGTAAAAGCAGGGAGTGCAGGGTAAAGACGCGCCGTCAGTTTAGTTGATACAGCCGGATATACGAAGGGTGCCGAGCAACGGCAAAGGCAAGACTGGAGGCTCCGCATGTGGCTATTTCGCCTTCAATTTTTAAGGTAGACCAGAGAACCTCTTCTGTGCAGGAATAGTATCGATTCTAGGAAGTGTATCCATCCAGTCGTCAAACCCCTGTGTTAATGTACGATAGTACCTTAGCCTTCTAGCCTTTTACCACCTTTTAGCCTTTACATCGCAAGGGATGTCGAATATTCGTTAAGTAGTCTCAATCAAATCATTAACTATGTTCGTTAGGATAGCATTGAAATACCTATTATTGCAAGGGCCAGTTTACCGTTGAACATGTTCGCAGACAATTGAATCATTGAGATCGAAAACACACCAACTTGAAAAAATGAAAATAATTGAGACACACACAAAACTGCATAGTGGGTGAAGAAGTTAGTCTGAGAAAAAAATTTTTGGTGCCGAAAAGCTAGTACTTAAGGACACTTTAAATGTCCAAGTTGGAACAGATACGGTAACTTCAAAGACCTTTATGAAAATTGTCTGTCCTTAGTGAAAAGTGAGCATTTTCAAGTTACCGAGTCGGTGTTTTTCCGTTCTCACTGATTCAATTTGAGAGGGCGTTATCCCTAGGAATTTCTACCTTTTATCATGGTCATTGTTCACTGAAAGAAAAACCTCGGTGTATTAACTTAGAAAAGGGTAAAATTACCAAGAATTCAGGGTTCTATTTGATCCCAGTTTTTTCTCTGTAAAATTACCATTCATGGAATTGGTAATTTTACTGAGAAATCTCGGTAAAATTATTGAACTTTCTCGGTAATTTTACTGGACCTTGGTAAAAACGCCAATATTTTTTATCGACTGTGGTAGTATTGCCAAGATAAAATGGCAAAGTAACCGGAAATTGATTACAGATCAAAGTGGTATTCTTACCTGGAAAAAACAGTAAAAATACAGGTTTTTAGGTAAGCTTACCAGTCTGTCTTGGTAAAATTACCAATAATTGGTAAAAAAAGTGAGATGGTAAAGGTACCAACGGACCTTGGTAAAAACGCCGAGAATTTTTTTTCAGTGACTTTGCTGAGAAGCCTCTCACAAAATCAGCTTCATATAGCGGCAACGTTGTTATTGGTTGTTCGCTTATATGTCACATAGAAATCTCCGCCTCGGTCGATTCATGTCTGAGGATCAAAATCTAACGGTATTAAACTGCGCGCCAACTCCTTTTTGCTTGCACTGCCGCCTGCCGATGTACACTCCTTAGTCCTGCCGTGCCGCGTTAAAAACGCGCAAGCCCAATGAGAAAATGAATGGAGATGCGTCGTTTTTTCCTAGCATGGCAGAGTTCCCTCCTCATCTTTCTAGTTTCTCGCGTTTGTCTACGTTCCTAGCCTGCGAACTCGCGATGCTGTCAGCTTTGTTATGAGCACACTGAGTGCCAACAATTTATTGCATTAGGTTTATTTTTTTACTGTAATTCATTTTTTAAAGAAAATAAATCGCCTCCTTTTTCAGACTCAGTTTCAGGGAATATGTGACCGTCCACAGAAAAAATTACCTCGGTTAAAAGAAATTTCAAAATAGAGTTCTTAATTTCAGATCAATTAAGCATCAGCTTTGAAAATGTAGGAATAAAAAGCGTAAATAAAGATTGAACCAAACTACAATTATAAAAGTATGAAGTGTGCAGTTTAATAAAAGTAGCTGTGATCAAATTTTTATTTGAATTATAACCTGCCATTTTCAGAGCGCGGAATTCAAGGATCGCGATAAGGTTTTGCGCCCGCGATTGGCACAAAAATTAATTGAATTGTATGCGATTTAGTTCTTGCGATAAACTCACTGTAATAGAGAATGTAAGCTAACTGCATCAATCTCTTGTACAGTATGTACGCTATTTGAAAGTAAACCCTCCGTAATAAATATACCAGTCTCGCGAGGGAATTACCGGGAAAGCAGTATCGAGAAAAACCAGGTCTCAGCGATTGTCAGGGCAGTACGTCAGAGATGTTTTAAAATATTTGAGGATTTACATGCACGTATTTTCCAAAGCTCTTTAAAATTGCCTCTGATCCCATCTTAATGCACCGTCACATAAATCTGATAATATCGATGGTTAAAAGTTGAGGCAATTACACGGCTGTGATAGGTCAGAAGGCTTCTTTGGGTTGATATGGTGCCAGCGTTCCTTCATACAATAATCTCCCCCGGCAAAAGGATTTTCCCGCACATTCCTCCGTGAAAATCTCGCCCTGGTGCGCAAATTCCTAGTTTTTGCTTTATTTGAAGGCCTTGGAGGACAAGGCGCTTAAGTGCAGTTTTTGCAGACGTATGTGTTGGAAGTTTCATAATTACATGGATCCACATGCCGAGACGAAAGTTAAAACTCACATTTTGATGCGTAAAAATTGGAATTTCAGAGCAGATTTTTCACAGAATATGGATTAAGACTAGTTTTTCTTGAAATCGTTAACATCTCAATTTTTTTCAAAAACTGCACTTATGCACTTCGTCCTCCAAACCCTTCATTTAAACCTCCAAGAAGAATATAGGGGAGGAAACTGCACAAGATGGATGCCGTTATTGGACTGCTATTTTATGAATATAAACTTTAAGGGTGGTGAATAGATTGAGATCCCATGCACTGATTAAAGGACGATTCTTGCAAATTATTTACACAAATGCTGTCTACTGAAATGACCGCAAAACAATAAAGCGATAAGAATTGAGGCCGGCTTCCTCACCCGCAGGCTATAATCGATTTCTTAGATTCATTATACTTGATTAAAATGAAGGAAAATAGTATCAGCAACTTGAGATGACTGACACTATACAATGATCAGCTTGCCTTTGATAGAACCACTCATGAAAACAGCTGTGTTTCCATGGGCCATGCCGAAAGATGGGCATTGTTGGGAATTCATTTTATTTTTCTAAAATGATCAGGCAAGCTCTAAATTATCATAAATCGGGTATTTTTCCTGGAGTCAAACGGAGTCAGATATCATGGCGACTGAATGATACGCTCCCTCTCTCTTGTCGCCCAGGCTAAATGAAAGAATTTCGACCGCGCTGTATACGAGCAGCGCTTCGTCGCTGATTTTACATAATTCGACATAGGAAATTTATACTCATACATATTTATCCTCTTTCAGATGTGGCTTTTGCCGAGATAAATAATCACTGACAATCCTCTTAATTTATCTCAAATATCCAAACCCTGTCCAGCCATTCAGGTTATAAAAACTATCCGCATAGTGCCTCTCATTTCAACTTACCTACTCTTAGAGAAACTTAAACTTGTTGGGATTTTGGGATACTCAGTAAAAATGTAAGCGATCTATAAGCAACGCCGAACCTTTAAACAACTATTCGTGCTGATCGCAGATGCATGTTGCATATACAAAAAATTGAAGGGGATTTGGCTGCTCATGGCTGGGCAATAATGTGCCAATGTGCGTGCGGTGCCTCTTGGAGTCGCTGATGAGATGTCATGCTTCTATAAGTATGCAAGGTGCCGAACCATTGCACATTGGTTTCATGTCCCTTCCTCGTAAAACTATGACAATTCACCGGCCGAAATTTGATCTTGATCGGAAAATTTGTTTTTCCGAAGATCACTCTGGAAATCGTATCGTCTTATCTGCTTTTTCTGAGGGAAGGCATACATATTATCCCTTCAAATTTCCAAATACACTATAAGGCTACGACCTCTGACTACTTCACAGCTGAGAGCTCCTGAGGCGCTTCGTGCCTCAGGAGCTATGCGTTCCGCCTTATTCTCACGATTACGTACTTCCAAATACATTAAATTTTTCGAACAAAAATATTTGAAAACTTAAAATCGAAATTTCGCAAGTTTGCTCGAAAATTGGTATTTTAGTAAGAAAAATTGGCAATCTCGGAATTTTCGCACAAGGCGTTTTTTCCTCAGCCCGGCAGAACGGTACTTAGCTTCAAGCATGACTGTTGGTTCGGAGTGATGCTTCAATTGTAAAAACAGATCAGCAACGGCCCGAGGATACTGTACGAATAGTTGTTGTCGGCTGTGCCTGTGCCTGTGGATGGCTAAACTGCCTCGGTAGGTGGTAACGGTCCGCGACCGGTCTTCATTGTTGCCGGATCGGTAAAAAATTACCGCAAATCCCACACGAAGACACATTGTTTTCTCGGGGATCCGACAATGGCGGAGCGGTCGTCACTTGGGCCGCGGCAGCCCTTGCCGCCGAGGATGTAGGTTACCATGTCTTGAGTCTTGACCAGTGACTTAAAGTGACCCACTCCAAGGCTTAGCTAACCTCAAGTCTGGCTAACTTCAAGGTCACACGACCAGTATCTCTGAAACGACCCGACTCGATGGCTGCCGGCCTCGTAATTCACCCCTCCTGTATCCAAATGACCTTGATCGACAAAGCCATATCTCCCTGTGCTCCTTGTCTATTCATAGATACACATTTTTAAGAGCAGCCCGAGACAATGATAACAGGGGAAAAACAAGGTTGAAAAACGGGAACGAAGGCTAAAATACACAATTAATAAAACGAGACGTTTCGACTCACAACTGAGTCAATTTCAGTCGGAAATACAATAAAAATTTAAAAAAAAAACGATGGGTTCAAGTTTCAGATTCTCATCTTTTTTTTTAATTTTTATTATATTTTCGACTGAAAATGACTCAGTTGTGAGTCGAAACGGCTCGGTTTTCGTTAATTGTGTATTTTAGCCTTGGTTCCCGTTTTTCCCCTTGTTTTTCCACTGTCTTGTCTATTCAGCGGGTTCTTTATCGGAACTTTATCGCGCTATTGTTGTCAAACACTGAAAAAAAACTCCGGCTGTGGAAGCCGTACTTACGGGCTATATAGACATGCCGTCCACGTTCCGAGCTCAGAGTCCGAAAGTTCCGGGCGTAGCACCCGGAGCAGTCAAAGCTATCACTGAGAAAAAACTATGGTTTATAAACCTATTAGAGGTAAATATGGAACACCTATAATAGTCGTAAATAAACTAATGATTCTCGGTCTGTGAACCATACTAAGGTCTCTGTACCTAATTAAGGTACCCCGTACCATAACTAAGGTATATGTGCTATTATTATATGTAGAGGTACTACTATTAGTGGTGTTCCATATTTACCTCTAATAGGTTTATAAGCCATAGTTTTTTCTCAGTGTACGGCTCCAGCATCCGGAAGTTTTGGCCGATGAGCCCGGAACGGACGGTATGTCTATAGAGCCCGTAACTTTTTTTTTCAGTGAACGACCTTGATTCACAAAGCTATATCTCCTCATGTTCCTTGTCTATCCATCGGATTGATTATTGAAACTTTATCGTGCCTTTGTCGAAGGACCTTGATCGACAAAGATATATTTCCGATGCTTTTCGTCTATCCAGCGGGTTCATTATCGGAACGTTATCGCATCTTTTGTCGAACGACCTTGATGGACAAAAACCATTACCATCAGTGATATCAAGGCCATTCGGCAAGTTACCGGTCGAGTTTCGGTGATCAGGTTCCCTGTCGAAACCGTTCGCAGTTCTCGAAATCGAATTTGCAAACCTGCCACGCAGTACGACGGTGACACTAATCGCTTGCAACTTCAAGAATGCCCCGAATCTTCTTCACGGCCCAGCAGGTCAATTGTTGAGCTGTTATAGAATGACCCGAATCGATCTATCGATTCAGATTGACTCGGAAGTCGAACATAAAATTTTCGATTAAAACAGAAAATTTTGATGTTAACTTCTTCACATTACTTCATTAAAGGAAATTTTACCAGAAAATCGAGGAACACACTTTTAAAGCTTCTACGTTCCGTAAACGTCGATATGAGCTTGAATGTTTCCACATTTTGCTCAGATCCTTTCATTGACTCACTCCACTGAGCGCCGCTGTGAGGCACCTAGCGTCTGCAAAACGCCTTCATTTCCGTGCGCATGCAACACGGACGTCCATGGAGCCCGAATAGTTGCATCTAGGAGTTCAAATGAAATTCGTATAGTATCCGTCGCATACGTCACTAACTGAATATCACTTGTTTATCTTACACTTATTAATTCCAGCGTTGCTTATTGTGCCAATGAAGTATACCATTACTTATTTTTATCGCGACATAGTCAATATTCCAATCAGTTCATTTTTTAAATGTATTGCAATGTTGCTCGCCCTCTAATTCGCAAAGAAATTATGTATCTGGGCTTGACATTGTAGAGTTTCCTTTAACCTACTTTGATGAGTGGTCCTTTGTTTGGATTCGTTTGATTGGTTTCTTTTGGGAAAACTAGTTTTAACGTCTAAGTGCGATATTTTCCTGATGGATCCCACGTAATTTGCATCAAAATCATGACTATTTGTATGTCGATAAAATGAAATGCGACAGAAAATCTGTAACGTCGCAAGCCTGAGTACACGTATACGATTTCCTAGGCTCAATAGGGAAACTTTATCATATTAAAGTCTGGTAAAATATATAAGTGAAAAGCAAATTATATTCTGCTCTTACCCTCCTAAAATGAGGGCTGCGTCTAGTATTTTTCACACTGAAAAAAAAAATCCGGCTGTGGGAGCCGTACTTACGGACTATATATAGACATACCGCCCGCGTTCCAGGCTCAGAGGCCGAAAGTTCTGGGCGTAGCACCCGGAGAAATCGAAACTACAGCTTCTGAGCCCGGAACGGACGGTATGTATATATAGCCCGTAACTTTTTTTTCAGTGTAAGGAAATAATAAAATGCATGTCTTTGAAAACACTCTAGCCGAGCTTAATTTTATCATTAATTGGAGATAATTTTGGCAACGAATTTAAGCATCCGTAACGGCGGATAAAAATGAATTTTTAATGAGCCAAGTCTTCGGAGTGAAGATTCCCATGAAAAACCGAATGATGATGCGACCGAAAACGATATTTTTCCTCGAAATTCTTGATGTACCTCGGGATGCTTAATTTTTACCGAGAAACGAGTCCGCGTTCGGAATAAAACTCATCCGAGAAATGCATAACAGGTTTGCGCCTCAAACCGTTATTCACCGTATTATTCTCGAATGCTCCCCGACCTCCCAATTAAATTTTCTCCCATTCTTGCAATGTTTTAAGTGGCCTTTTTGGACATTTTTCAGCAGAGTGTGATTAGATACATTTGCTAACGTGTCAGGACATAGACGAATGTGACGAGTCGTGTGTGTTCATACACTCTTAAATTTTTTTGCAAAGTCCATGTAAATACGAGAATTTGCCGTTTTAATCGTGAAATCCCTGCTATCACAATCAATATTACTGTCTAGCTGAAAGGAACTAAGCCACATTCAATTGGAACCGAAAAAGCGAATTGATTCGAAATTTTATACCTCAAAAACACTCAGTGTAATAGGTATACTTTAGTCCATTTTTTCAAAGTCAAATCTTAGGTCATTATCTCGACTTGAAATTGTTGCCAGGAAAAAATATACGTTTGGAACGGGTAAAAGCTACTCCTAAATTATTTTTCCCCAAAATAAAGCCTAGCCTCTCTCTGCCCAACGAACCTAGTCGAGCTGTCTTTATAGCTTACACTGTGCTCATTCTAATCCTTCCATTAATGATAATACCTATGTAAAATTCCACCAATTCCTACCTGCAGCCTAACATGCCTTCTTAATTTTTCTTTTCTCCATCCCACCTTCTTCCCACCTCCATGTTCTCATTTTCTCCCCATTCCCCTCCTTCACCACCTACTTCCCATCGTGTTTGAGCGACAAATGACGCAAGCGTGAAGTGAAAGTGAATTATTATCGAGTAATGCAGCATAGCAAGTCTGTATCAGTCGAGAAAAACACAATGAAGCATATTATTTGATTGTTTCTTTCCTTCTTCCTTTCTTTCCTTGATCGCCATGCTTATCAAATTTATTTTTACCAAATAAATACGTGATTCAGGAGTGTTTTACGTCATTTCACTTATCCTTGGCGTAGTTCTAGAACAATCAGGAGTATAGATGATAATTTATTACGTATTTCAGGAGCTTTAATCGTAATTTTCCTTTCATTTGCAATAATCTGTTATTCAAAGGATATGACTCGGCCCTTTGCGTTTTATTTGGCTGATTTAGATCAGCATTATACTTTGGAGCCAATACTGACCAGTCTCATTTTTGAAATTTAATATAAGGGACTAACTAAGTATGAACTAAAATTAAACTTCACCAGTTAAATATTATGCAAAGTGTTTACACTATTTACCTCTAACTATTTAGCCAGGACCACATCCTTCTTTTTATCCAAAGATGGAGGAGGGCATTTAAAACTTCCACAACTTTTTTTTTTCAACATATTATGCAATTCTGATTTTTGTTCAGTGTATTTGCTGAAAACTCCTCAAACATAGGTTCATTACTCAAAACCCCTGATTTCTGGGAGCTTTTTAACTTTTTCAAAAAATCCCTAAAATCTCCAAATCCCAAAATTATCGAACTACTCCAAAAAAAAAAAAAAAAATCCCGAATCTATGAGCATTTCTGAATGTTATAATATTTTTGAGCATGAAGCTGGGATCTCAAAGTTTTCGAATGATCATTAGACAAATGTTTTCGTGCATTTCTATCAAAAATAGCGACAAATATCTTTAAGCCTTCTTTCCTTTCGTACCGCGACCGCAAGCCTTTCACATTTTTTTTTTTTTTTTTTTTTTTTTTTTTTTTTTTTTTTTTTTTTTTTTTTTTTTTTTGGTACACTTGTACACTGTACGTATAGTATCATAGATACATGATTTGGTATGTTTTTCTTTGACACGAAATGGTTTCGATGCCAGCTACAGTAGACAATAGAATTCACACGTGATCAAATAAAGCATTCCCCTCAAACATCAAAAAGGCATCTAATATATTTAAGTGGCCTGGTGCATGTGTTATTGAATCAACACAAGGTACTTAATTGCTCAGTAGGATGGTAGGTGATAATTTTAAGGATTATAACAGAGTAATCTGTTTGTCAGCGCGTTACGTCACAAGATTTCATACGTGCGTAAGAAAACAAAAGAAATCGAGCGAGATTGATTTTAATGAGGTTCGCCTCGAACGGTGTTAATTATGCGTGTTTTCAATAAATGCCTGATGAAATGTAAGCACCTCGTCGTTAACGCCTCTCGCTCTTATCCGTGACAAGTCGTCGCTGACGGAAAGGCGTACCTCCGTTGTAATTGAGCTCTGAAATGCATAGATTTACATGGACCTCAGGGCTCGTCTTAAAGTGAAGATATGCCTTTTTGTCAAAGTGCCTCCGATAAAGGAAAAATTGCAGGCGTCTAACCTATTATGGGCGTGGTTGTGTGAGAGCCAAAGCCATGACGATCGATCGCCACTAAACCCGTCAACCTTCAATTGGACTACATTTTGCAATTAGGAACTACTAATTTTGGTTTACCTACAAAAGCACTTATCTGCATACAAAACCTAATGATACATACGTTGTTTGTGAAATGAGCCAAATATTGTAGTTCCCAATTGCAAAATGCAGTCAAATTGTACAAGTTCAGCAGCAAAGAACCATCTTTTTCGACTCATTTCAGAGGCGACATATCAGTCTTGCATTTCTCTGTAGAAACAAGTGCATGCTGAACGTATCTGGGCAACTTGGTTCTTTTTTCTGAACTTGATTTAATTTATTTATTTGGAGAGCATTGGACATGTTTTTCATCCATGACTTGTCTGCATTCATTTTCGAATCATTCCAATTTGTTGTGCGCTTTGTTTTCAGATCCAGTGCAATGGTCAGAAGAGGATGTCAAATGCTGGGTTTTGTGGAATTTAAGGCAGTACAACCAGCCGTTGAGCACGGCAGACTTTTTCAAAATAAAAGGCTCTGAGCTGGTCACTCTATCCGAGGAAAAGTTTCAAGAGATATCATTTCAGGTAAGCTCATTATTCAGATCTTCCTCATCTTGAGAATTGTCCTTCGCTTATCATGACTCAAAATTTTACAAAGTGGGTTCTTGGCGTTACATTTTGCTGCAAAGTGCACTCTCGAAAAAATTCTATTCAAAATCACCATCATCTCAGAATTTTTGTCTCGTAAAATGATACATCAACGCTGGAACTTCCGAACCACATATCTTGTGTGCGGCGTTTTAAAATCTCCACTTTAATCGTATTTTTTAAAGGAGCGAAAAATCAACATTATTCCTTGAAATTTTCACAGAAGTTCCCTCGCACAGAGGAGAACGTTTTCGAGAATTGTCGTTACGTAGTTTCCCAAATGAAAGATAAAATATGTCAAGAATTCCAGAACTTCGCGCACCGAGGTACATTGTTCTGGAGTTTCACCGTCGATGTTCGAAAAAAGCTCACCCAAGTACGCACTTCATACATCGGAGGTTTTATAAACTCAGTTTCCTCATAAATAAATGGATCATCCAATTCTGTTTTGGCAATACTCAATGAGCTGAGTTTCGAGGACAAGAACATAATTTGTCACCAGGAACGACATTTCTGCTATTGATTTCGCTCTAAAAAGTGGTGCTTTCACCATTGTTCCAATTCTCTCGGTTTCTTTTTTCTAAGCTTTTCCCAAATACGAGGACCAGGGCTTTCCTGTGGCTGAGAGAGGAAATAATGAATGTCAACTGTACGTAGCCGTGTGCATTACATCATGCCCAGCGTATTTTCTATTTCTGACAGCAACATAATAGTCCCTACCCCTCGGTATCTTTAACTTGCTCTACTTCTTAAGTTTAAAATTGCAAAGAAACCTGGAGGAAGACACTCAGGTATGCATCTCATTTGTAACGCTCTTCAAGGTGCGCTTTGGTTGGCCTTAATGAGCGATTGTCTGTTGTTCGTTATGAATGGACTTACGGTAATTCCTGTGACTTCATTAACACATTCACCACTGCGGCCAGTCGTCAGTCGACGAGTCATCATCATCCATACCACTGTCCATTAATGATGACGTCATCGTCCTCTTGTACTCGCCCAGAAACGCTCGACAGATACATACTGCCATGCTAAGAAAAGACATCGCATGAACCTCGGAGCGTTGCCAAACTTCCGATGGAATACGGATTCTTTGGAAAATCGATGAATGTTTTCTTGACATTTTTAGAGGAGTTCATTCGAAATTTAATTGAGTCAAAAATTTCAAGGAAAACTATTCATAACTTTCAATGAAATGAACATTTGAATGTGGAAAATTTGACAGCATCCATATGTTCGTACCGCACGCCGTACGATCATTTTTTGCAACAATTTGCAACATTTTTATTGTAGTTTCATGCCCTCCAATGATACGAAAATGAACCTAGCAACTTGTAACTCCCTATTTGAGATGATATGGAGTTTTCCGTGCCGGAATTTGGAAACCAATTTTTTTACTCTATGCTTGACAAAAAGTACGCTCTTGAAAAATTGACCTCTAAAATCGAAAGTCTCTTTTTTCACCAACGGCCACGCGAGTAATTTTTCAAAATTCCAGAGATAATGGTGAAATTTCCCAAATCCATGCACCTCGTAATAGTTTCTAACTTTTTAAGGCCTTTAAGAAATAGGGGGCAAAGAGTTTATTTTCTTTATCTTGCACAAGTCTCTCAAGAGCGTTGGTTGGAGAGTTAAGGTGATGGTGTAACTTTCTTGTACTTATTGAGCTAAGTTGCGAAATGTTTAGTTTATTCCAGTGTTAATATAGACCACGACCTTGCATTATAACCCGACGAATTTCACTCTTAAACTTCAAAAAACCATGACTCATCAAGCAGCTTTCTTATTTTAAAACTACGTTTTTGATAACTAAAACTTAAAACCTTTATAATTCCGATTTAATTTGAAATCTGCTGTTTATGAGTAAAAGATGTGTGACATGTGATTTGGCAACGTCTGAAGGCTCATACGGCGTTTTTCCTTAGTGCGGCAGCATCGGCAGTAGTATTAGGATGCCAATTTTTAATTTTCCGACTCTACCAACCGTTCCCCTATGGGAAGTCAATCACACCTACCTTATTTTCTCATCGACGGCAAAGTGGTTTGAAACAGTGCATCTGCCTTGTCAACCCAAGTCTCTCACAGCATGTGATCGTTTTACTCGTTCAGTTTTGGCAAGGTATGGAAACATGCGACACGAAATCTAGCTCACTTTTCCTCCACAAACTCTCACGAGAGAAAACTACTTTCGGAAAAATGCTCGCCGTCAGCTTTCCAACTTCTCATTTCAGAATGTCATCATCAGCTTAAAGTCGCGAGTAAAAGTAGGTAGAGCTCATTGCCAACCTCACCCTTTTCTCTCGAAATAGCAGATGATGCAAACTATTTTAAGTTAAGCCTCAAAAAATAGTTTATTTTAAGTCAATGATGTAGCAACGAGATAATGCAAATTATATCGCTTGATCTTACAGGCTAAATGCAGTTGAACGGCAATTATTTGTATGCATATAAAAATTTTAATTCTAACAGAGGGTATCTTATTTTAGCTACAGCTCATTATCTCTTGCTTATACTAGGAATGTCGACGCCAGCAATATCCCTGTTATATTTCTATCTGAGCCCTCACTAATAGGATTTGAAAAAGTTTTTATTTGCTTTTAAAGGCCCAGATTCAATACAAAATCAATTTAAAGATTTTATGGATCATTCTTGCTTTACTTTATCGCCACCCTTGGCACATGCATTAATGATATCAAATCGATACATTTTCCTGTACACCAGTACAACTTAGCTAGGATTACAGTGCATGAATCTCAAAAGTGGTGAACGCAAAATATATATTTTGCGTTTTGGTTATAGGAAAAAATAAGCTAAAGCATGCCGTTAAGGCACCAGAAAAGGGAAAAGGACTATTTGAATATCGATTACGCAACCGGTCGAAATAAGAAGATGTGGCACTGAAAATACATAGCATTCTCGTCAACTATTCCAACACACCTATAAACCGCCCTGCCATGGAGGAACGCTGTATGAACATTCAGATGTTGCCAAATTTCTGCTAACAAAAAGAAAATATTCTCAACAATTTATATACTTTGTACTTTTACGGAATTTAATGCTCAAATGAATCTAAGAAGTCTGGAGAAAAGAAAAAACTGAGTAACTTTTTCAAAAATTAATGTTTCTGCAGAAGAAATTTGGAAACTTTCGGGTGCTCATGCGTGGTTTTCCTCAAAACGACAGATATCTCGAAACCAACGGGAAGTCATCGTATATTTCCACGCGAGAATATGAGGAGGAAAGTGCGGCAATGGATGGATCGATTGCAGTGGCGAGGCGCGAACGATCGATTATCGATATTTCTCTGTTTGAGGCTATGGTAAAGAATCGATTATTAAGGTATTCGTTGCGAAATCCTTCTTTATCGATCCTTTTCCATAGGTGTAAATGGCAGCTCAATCGATATATCGCCAACCACGCCACGCCACTGATTGATCGGTAACTCGACGAGGGAATGTTAATGGCTACCAAGAGCGAAAAGTTGGCCGGCCGCACCACCGCACAATGAAGCGAGTCTATCGGAGAGGTCGGACAAAATTTGGAAGCTGTAAAAGCTTATAACTCCGTTCATACAAAACTTCGAGGATTTAAAAGTGGTTTCATTGGTTTCCTCGTGAAATTTGCCTTTAGAAGCACCCCTTAAAATTTAAAACGTGATAAATTAAACATCAAAATTTGCAGTCTTAGTTAAAAATTTCACGTCCAACCTCTCTCAGCGGCTCGAACCAGTGCGTCGCACAACGAAGCGAAACTTTAAAAGCTTATCATCCGTTAATACAAAACGACAAAGTTTGAAAGAGGATTCTGGTGGTTTTCTCCTGCAAGAGGGACCCCTCAAATCTTATGTTGTGACGAAATAAACAAAAAATGCACTGGAAAAAACACATTGGATCTAGAGTCCAGACTCTTGAAAACATCGACAAGAAAAAATACTCTTGATTCAATCAGATTTAAGCTTAAATCAAGAACCAAACCTCTTAATGTGAGCGGATTTCGTTTTGATTCAAACAAAAATCCGATTGAATCAGGAGTATTTTTTCTTGTCAATGTTTTCAAGAGTCTGGACTCTAGATCCAATATGTTTTTTTTTTTCCCAGTGTATTATTAGTCAAAAATTCATCTCCAACTCCTCTCAAAGGCCCGTCCCACTGTTCGTTGCCGCCCCGATATAGAAGTCAGCAGTAACTCCCTAAGAACGTGAGCCATGGCTGGAACTTGCTCTTACGCACTCTGGGACTCACGCGAGAGCGGAGTCACTTCTTTCTTCCTTGCCAGGGCGCGGCGCACCCCCGCACACGGGGACGAGGTACTGAGAGAAGGCGGACATAAAATTTTAGACTAAAATTGCAAATTTCAATATTGATTCCGCCATAATATAAATTCCTAGGGATGATATTCGAAGAAAATGTCACGAAAAAACCAATAATGGAACCGCTTTAAAACCTCCACGTCTCATATCGACGGAGATAAAAGCGTTTGAAGTTTCCGCATTTGTCCGGCTTCTACCGTGAACCGTCTTATTGTACGGTGGCAGCCTCGGCTCGACTCGGCATGGCAGAGGAGGCCCCGAAGACGAGGACCGCGCAACGAGGTGAATGACTGGTTTGTGGGACGATTCCTCGAGACAACCCCCCCCCCCCCCCCCCNGAATCCTAGCGTGGCCGCTGCCTGCTCCGTGCTTGAATTCTTCGTACCTGACGACGACGCTGCTGGTGGATACCTGATGCCGCGCGTCCAAGTTCCAAGCTCGCTTCGGAGAGAGGCTTTCTCTTCTGCTGCGTATCTTTCGACCGCCGCGCCGCAGCGCCGACCGACTCCTTGCCCGTTGCCTCGTCCGATCCTACCTCTCTCCGGCGGCAGAGCCAGTTTGTACATCCCCTAGTTGCTATGACCATTTAAAAATATTTATCGAAATCCTGCAAAATTGTTTAAATGGACGTTTTGGGTTTGGCTGTGTCATGAAGTGTAATTTTACTCTTCGTGAAATTGGCTTAAAAAAGTTTTTTAAAAATTGTCGAAATATCTGAGAGTTTATTAAAATTTTTTTTTAGAACAATCACTGGAAAAAAAACACATTGGATCTAGAGTCCACCCTCTTGAAAACATTGACAAGAAAAAATACTCTTGATTCAATCAGATTTTTGCTTGGATCAAAAGGAAATCCGCTCAAATTAAGAGGCTTAGTTCTTAATTTAAGCAAAATACGATAGAATCAAGAGTACTTTTTCTTGTCGATGTTTTTAAGAGTCTGGACTCTAGATCCAATGTGCTTTTTTTCCAGCGATTTAAAAGTATTTTTCGAAATTCTGAAAAATTGTTCAAATGGACGTTTTGGGTTTGGCTGTGTCATGAGATGTAATTTTACTCTTTGTAAAATTGGCTTAAAAAAGTCTTTAAAAAATTGTCGAAATGTCTGAGAGTTTATTGACATTTTTTTTTTCGAACAATTGTGGTGTCAAATACCACAGCTGATGAAGTAATAAAACCTTTTCTTGTTAAAAGGACAGGTATAGTGGTGGGGCCATCCTAGCTGAATTCCATCAACTCAACGATTTTTTGTCTATTTTTTTGGAATGCGGAATGCATCATGGTGTGATCCTTTCCAGTCTCTTTTCAGGTCTATCTCTATCGATAAACAGGGTGTTCGCAGCGAACACCTTAATAATCGATTCTTCCCCATAGGTTTAAATGACATAACAATCGATACATCGCAATTCACGCCACGCTACTGCTCTATTCCCGAATTCCTGTCTCCGTTCCCTCTTTCATTCCATTTGTCCCTTGCCGCACTCCCAATTCCCCGGTCCATTCCAGTTTATAATCTTTGCAATTGGTGAAAATGTAATCTTCATACCCGTTCGTGACACTATGAAGGCCTAAAATACAGGAACCAATCAGGAATGGATTCGCATTGTCTTTACTCTCAGTATATAAAGGGACTCTATAATCTATAACTATATCCCAAAATGGGTATAATTATCATCTCCTCTGATTGCACGAAGCTCGCTCGATGCGTAGGTTGCAAAACACACGGAGGCGTGGGTGGGTCCGAAGAGGCTTATGACACGAGTCCCGGGACATTATGACTCAAGATGACTTTTACTTTCGTGACCCGACAAAATTTGAGGCGCGGGACTCGGAGCAGAGTGAGTCATGGAGTCACGGTGGCCGGTTTGTGGAACTCGGGTGGGGCCGCGCGGGTGCCAGGGGGCGCGGACCCGCCGAACCGCGACACCTGCTGACGTCAACGCGGCGACGACCGCGGACCGCGGAGCCAAGAGGCCTCCTCGAGTCCTCGGACCCGAGCCCAGGCCGTGTTTTGCTTACTTTCACTCCAAGAATGCGAGTAATTTCTCCTGGCTCCCGGCCTGGGCCCGGGTAATCGCTCGTGATGAAACGACGAAACCGCACCCCGCGCCCGCGCCGCTCGCCCGGCTCGGACGCTTGCACCTCGGGATTTCCACCGGCACGCGCGTAATCGGCCTCAAGGACCACGAGCCCCCCCGCCGCCGCCGCTCCGATACGGCCCGAGGGACCGAGCTCATGTTCATGCGAACCTCTCCAAGGCGAGTCGAGCCGAGCCGAGCCGAGTCTCTCATGTCCAAGAGTCAGAGCAGAGCGTCGCGGCGCTGTCATTTACCACGGTGACTGGTGCTCAACCTCTTTCCCTTTTAATCGAAGCCATAGACCGATTGTTCGAATTAGAGTATCTTCATAGGGAAAGTATGGACACGTCGAAAATTTGGAGGGTTTTTGTTTTTTTATAGGTTTGATCAGGCCATGTAGCTAGCATAGAGTACATAGAGCCGTAATGTAAATGGGAGAGCTGGCGCCATGTTCTGCTCGACGAGTTCCGAGCCCGGTGTGCGCCGAGCTCGGGTCACTTTTTCGATACATGTTCGATCCAAAATGGCGGTGTGGAATACGTGGTGATTCCTATCTTCTTTGTTTACATCGGATGGCCGGGTACCCGTGTATCGCAAACAATCGATCATGTATCGATAAAGTGACCTGGCGTCACACAGGAGTCTTGGAATTCGGGACCTGGAAAATGCTTAAAAGTGGCGCCAGCTCTAGCTCTCCCACTTACATTACGACTCTATGTACTCTATGTGTAGCTAGCTATTAGGGCCTAAAAGGGCTTTAGTCTCTTTACACCCAGAGTTACGACATCTCAATTCTGGTCGGGCTGAAAGTGGCCCAAAATAATTCCAATTCTGATTCGTTCTTGCTCATGGAGTCACAATAGAGTACTTTAAGATGGCGGTTGCTCGAATGTGGAAAAAAAATGAAAACATTACCTAATTGTGATTTATCAAGAGTAAATTGTTATTTTTATTTTAAATTATTCACAAATCAATTTCGTTTTATTTTCTTGCAATTTCTTTGGTTAGGTTTTGATCAGGTTTATTGTTTTTGGATGACAGACATCTTAGGATTCCTTATCCTTATCCCTCTTCGTGATTTTTGAGCCACTCTAATTATAAGGAAACTTCGTGCTGTAGCAGAAATTTGCAATAGACGCATTTTCCTGGTAACCGCATTATGTATAATTAGTGGTGCCCGAGTTTTAATCATAGGATCTCGCGTCCCAGTGGACCCGAGAGCTTAAAGGCTGCCAAGGGTGGGGGACGCTGGGACGCCGAGTCAAAAGCAGGGAATAATCATTGATCGCGGTGAATGCAACAAAAATAATCCTTAAGTTATTCTAAAAAAATGGTTTAAATTACTTCAGGCCGTAAAAGCGTAATTCGCACTCTTAATATGATAATCTTCATCATCTATAAGCTGCTGGTTGCTGTTGCTGTGGCGCTCTCAATGTGAAAATGTGATATAATTATACAGGTCAAGGGCCACGTTCAGTGGTCGTTATTCAGACCAGAAATAACTTTATTTTTTCGCATTTTCCGGGTCTTTTGACCCGTAAAATGTTTCACGTTCATCCCTCATTGAACATCTTTAATTGCTAGCATCAACCGTTATGTGTTGATGGTAAAAAAAAAAAAACGCAGTACACACAATTTCCAATTTTTTTTAGATTTTTTGCGCAACACTTCCAAAAATTTGCATTGAATAACCTGACTTGCTAATGTTGATGCGGAATGCAAAGTAACAGTGCAAAGTAAATTATATGTCACACTAAAAATGAGCACTAAAGTGTTTTAAAAATTTAGTCGAATGAAGTACCTACTAAAATCACCGTAAAAAAAGAGAACATTTTCACGTCAATGAATGTTATAAGGGTCTTCTAATTCACTAGTTTAAATTTCTTTTCTATTTAAATTTTTTCTCACAAGAAATTAATCCTTTAAAAATCATTAGGTTTATAAATTTGCCTTCTCCCTGCCTCTCTATTTTCCGTGTCACTGCTAATTGTTGTAGAGTCGTAAGAGCGTGATGTCGTTTTTATAATAATCCGACAGAATTAAGGTGATTCGATGGACGCCATATTTTGTGTCAGAACGGCATGCGATATATCGCATCAATTGGTTCCATTTTTTCAGCTACTCGTCATTTTTCTCCAATTTTGAGATCGCAATTCTGTTATCAGGAGACTAAAGCACTCACTTACCAATTTTAACAAAGAAATTCAACGTGATAAAAGCGTGGTTTTTTCAGAGAGAAAACATCGCATTCGATACTGATATCGAAACTGCACTCGAATGCGATATTTTCTCTCTAAAAAAACCACGCCTTTATTACGTTGAATTTCTTTGTTAAAATTGGTAAGTGAGTGCTTTAGTCTCCTGATAACAGAATTGCGATCTCAAAATTGGAGAAAAATGACGAATAGCTGAAAAAATGGAACCAATTGATGCGATATATCGCATGCCGTTCTGACACAAAATATGGCGTCCATCGAATCACCTTAAACTTATAAAGGTATGTCTATAATGAAACTGAATTGGTCTGTTACAGAGCGGAAGTTTGCTGTATGCACAACTGGAGATCTGGAAAGCAGTGTGTCTGGAAGATACTCATTTGGATGTGAGTAACCTGCTCTACGACTCACCTGCTTCGCAATCAAACTCATCAAGCATCGAAATGACAGATGGTGAGTTTTCATTCACCATTCTTTATTGTTTACCCGATAATAATAGTTGAGAGTATATTTTGGCATTAAATCTGAAAAAAACTCTCAACCTGGACGTCCTTGAAGGAGTACGCGACTTCAAGCACGCTACTTATTCGATCGGTAAACAGGAAAAAGCTTCATACTCCCCGGAGGATTTTGCTGCCGGAGGCGAGTCCAGCAATTTGGCAACACCGGATTGCCTCCATTTAAACATGCTAAATAATCGATTCTTATCGGAGCAACTGGCCCCTCCAAGAATCGATACTTTCTATAGGTTTAAATGGGGAAAAACAATGTTGCCAATTTGCTGGATCCGCCAATGTTTGCTGCGCTATGAATCGAGCGAAAAACTAATATAATGGATGATCATAGCGTTAGTCCAAAAACAAGTAGTGTCGATATTCGCAACGTCTAGTTTCTCCTTTCCATTAATTTTTTTTACCAGAAAAACCTCTCGAGCCTACCACCTCAATTGGATTACATTTTGCAATAAGAACTCACTATCTCTGGCTCCTCCACAAAGGCACCTTTCTGCATAGAGAAACCAATGAATTGACGTTGAGTAGTTCTTCCTTTAAACATCAAAGTATTGCAGGCAGTGGGCGACGACGCACAGTGGATCGAGTCAATAGCAGAGATCGGAAAAAAATTTGGAAACTTTAAACGCTTATAACTCCGTTTATACAAACTTTGAGGTTCTAAAAGTGATTCCATTGGTTTTCTCGAGAAATTTTCTTTTGGTAGCACCCCTTGTAATGTAAAATGTGACGAAATAAACATCAAAATTTACAGTTTCAATCAAAAATTGTATGTTCGACCTCTCTAATTGACTCGAACCACTGTGCGACGCCGCAAACAGAGATACGTGGTTTGGGAGTTTCGCCTTCGATAATCAACTGCTCTCCATATTCTTTGAAATTCCCTCCGTAGATGGGTTTCATGTCGAGAAAATAAAGAGCAGAAGCATGTGTACTTAGCTCAATTCGACAACTGAAAATGACTTTATCTGATCCGTCCAATGGCATGCATAACATGACATTTATCTGAAGAAAAAATCTGCAGTCAGGGCATCCAACCGTATCTAATAATAATTGGACGTATCTCTGCCAAACGGAACCATGTGCATTAAGATATGAGCCCCGAGACCCATAAGAATATATGCATAACAGGGCTCACGTCATAATGCACGTAGTTCTGGTTTGGCAGCAATGCGTCCAATTGAGGCTCACGAAATACTTAATATCGCGGGATGAAATGCAGGCATGGAGAGACATTAAAAAATTAAAAAATTCCGCATAAAGTATAGCTAGCTATCATCCAGTGCTTCATAACGTTTTGCAGAAATCACACTGAATCTTTTTAAATTGACAGCCTACGGTTGATGAAAGGTCAGTGACTTTTGAAATGTTAAATGAAATGATCGTAGTAGTTTGTCTCCATGAGTCCGTGTTAGAGTTTTCGATGTAAGGAGAAGCTTATTTTAATGCTTTTCTCAGCCTCTTGCGTAACATCCAATCAGTAAATTGAGGCGGCATGCGGAAGCCAAGGACACGTCGCAAACACTTGCGTCGTCAGACGGGAAAACTATTTATACCCAGGATCCAGAAAATAAAATTGGGCATTTGAAAAATTACTTGCTGAGCGTTATTGCCTGAATGAGTTCATTTGTGAAGAAAATAAGCTATTGGCAGATCGACGGTGCAAGTCGGCAATCACATAACTCGTTTGCGGTGTCTGAAAATCTCCGCAACTATGTTATTTTTTTAAAGGAGAACAAATGGACATGATTCCTTGAAGTTTTTGCAGAATTTTCCTCGCACATAGAAGAAAAATCACGGCAGTTTTAAAGAATTACCGTTGAGTAGTTTTCCGTTTAAAAAATAAAGTATGACAGGAAGTCTGCGACGTCGCAAACCGAGTTATGTGATTGCCGACTTTCACCGTCGAGATGCTGTAGGTATTTGTTGCATGTTAGACGGAAAATTATTTTCTTAACACGGCGAAATATAGGTGTTTCACATCGTGTGTTATCCAAATGTCGCGAATCAGTAACGTAAAACGTCGTAACGTCGTTTCTTTAAATCCATGTGAAACAATTGATGTATATGGAAGCAAACCTCTTCGCTCGCAGAGAGTAAATACGAGTATTTTCCATACGTGCACGCAAAATCGTGTTTGAAAAGTCAAATCCTGAATTATTTTTAGTTAGTTAAAAGGAAATAGGTACGGAAAATTCTTCCTCACTTTGCAACAGTGAGTTTTTCTACGATAATAAATCTCAATTCTGATTAAGTGTGAATATGTATCAATGATTTATTTATTTTTTTACCGACACTCGGGTTGTAAAGTCACTCTGCAAAAGTTCTATCGATAGGTACGTGGACACGCATTTCATTACAAGCGTAACAGGTTCCGCCTACGATGCTATTTATAGCTTCGATCTGGAATCATGTTCGAGTCCTAGAATGCAAATAGCTAGCTGCAGGAGGGCGAGTAGCTAGCGGAATCTATTTCTATGAATATATTCAAGGAATCATTTTTGATAGAGCGGATTACATGCGAGATTAATTTTCGCACGAAAACAACATGCTATGGTATTAATCGAGTTATCCGACAATTTATTCTACCCCAGTAAAATCATTATTTTTATCGAAATTTAACAGAAATCACTGATAACACAATTAGTATAACGTTTAGAATTTACAAATCCATCGGCACTCACACAAACATACGCAGCAAAGAAAAAAATATGTGCAATGCTCGCCTTTGCAAGCAGCTCCGCTTCTAGCGACCAGACTTCTTAGTAGTTATCAGCGAAAATTCGATATTGAAAGTTTTGCTTACAATCAAGGGGGGATACCCAATATTTGCCACTTCGATGGGTAATGTTCTAAATGCATTTAAAGGAAGGAATGAGAGTGTTACCGCAATTTTCGCGGTCTGCCACTGTTTTTTTGTTTGTCAGCTGTGTCATGAGCGCAGCTCTTAAGAGGATAGGATAGGCCCCCCTAGAGCGTGAACAAGTATATTTGGCTCTCTACATAGTAGGCAGTAGCTATAGAACCGTTCCCTCGTTTGATTGCACGATGCGATAGGTAACAAGCAAAAGTTCCATATTTTTCTCAAGGATTATCGGTGAAGGTGAGCCTCAAGTGTGCATACGTCTAGCACAATTTTGCGATAGAACAACATGAATAATTATCTCAGAGGGGTCAATTTTCTGGGAGGAAAAAAACCCAGAGAATCCTCCGAGCAATCTCCAAGCATCGGGAGGATCTAGGCTCATTCTGGAAAAGTGGAGACGAAACCACCCTCGGAAAGTTGCTCTAGTTATTCCTATGGAAGGTCCGTCTCCGTCGATGTCGACATCAATTTCTTTGGTTATGTCTATGTCTAGGTCTATGCCCATGTCCTCTTCTGTGTAAATGGCCATGGCTTGCTGAGCGCGCAATGCATCCTACAATCTTGTAAGCGCTAATGAGCGTCTCACGCCAGCTGACCGACTGCACTGCGTTTGGCGCAATGCGAGAAGTATTCATGCAGTCTTGTAGGCGCTAATATGCGTTCCATGCCGACCGCACCGGTTTGCGCAATGCGTGAAGTATTCATACAGTCTTGCAGGCGCCGATATGCGGCCGGACTGTGTTTGGCAAGATAATTCAAACTCGCGTTAGATATGCGTCCGGGTCTTTGCCCAAGTCCATACCCAACCGTAAACGAAAACAACTTCGTATGTCTGTGTCTATTCTTCCGTCTATATCTATATCCACGTCCACGTCCACGCCCACGTCTACGTCCATGTCTATGTCTATGTCTATGCCTATGCCTATGCCTATGTCTATGTCTATGTCTATGTCTATGATTATGTCTATGTCTATGTCTATGTCTGTGTCTTTAGCTATGTCTATGTCTATTTCTATTTTTACGTTACCATTGGCGTTCATGTCCATTTGTGACTGGCGCGACTGGCGCATTCGACGGATTGTAAAATTGTCGATTTTTGTGTTCGCAGAGGAAGAAGAGGACGAGGAGATGGTGCCGCTGGAGAGCCTGGCCTCACCACCGGCAGGCGCGGCCGGCGGCGGGAAGATCAGCGGACGAGGCAGCGGCTCGCACATCCACCTGTGGCAGTTCCTGAAGGAGCTCCTGGCGTCCCCGCAGGCCCACTGCTCCTGCATCCGCTGGCTGGACCGGAGCAAAGGGGTCTTCAAGATCGAGGACTCGGTCAAAGTGGCGCGCCTCTGGGGCATGCGCAAGAACCGCCCGGCCATGAACTACGACAAGCTCTCCCGCTCCATCCGTCAGTACTACAAGAAGGGCATCATGAAGAAGACAGAGCGCTCCCAGAGGCTTGTCTATCAGTTCTGCCACCCGTACTCCCTCTAATCCCTCCCCCGCCTCGCGCTTCCGAGCTGTGTGTACATAGTCCAGATCCAGTAGAGTCAAACTCATTTCCCCACCCCTTTCCCCTTCGGTGTTGCGGTGGTTGTCAACCGATTGCGCAGTTAGCGGATCGGTGCAGCCATGCAGCGTGCCGGTAATGGCAGCTGCACTGCAATCCAAGAGCCCAGACTTGAGATCCAAGAGCCGGTCCTTCTTGCAATTTTAATTGATTTCGTGCGGACCGTACGTCAAAATTTATTTTTACCGCCGGCTGAATATCTCAACTCTGGACTCTTCCCCTATTCCTCTTGTTTTGTCACGGAAAAGTCATTTCCGAGTGGATCGAGGAGTCCCCTCGGTGTATCGATGGGGTTTCCTTGTTCCGTCAAGTTTTACATGTATCGGGTGAGTGAGTGTGCGTGTGAATGTTGGAGGGCACGAATTCGATGTTCTCTTGTTCTGCCTGGAAGTGCAATTAAAAATTATGTTATTTACTGGTTTAGTAAGCTAGAGAGTGGACTGCAGCGCGGGAGCTGTCGACTGGGGTAATTATTCTGGTCGATACGGCAACCGTGCGGAATGTGGACCCTCTTGTTTTAACGCTGAAAAATTGGTAATTTTTATCCCATATATCTATGATATATATCAAGTATGTTCTATGAACGACTATATTTTCTCTTCAGTAATCAGTTGTAAATATCAAAACTTAGTCTTTAAGATTTTGCTTTTGTTATTCTATGTAAGTTCAGATAACTATTGCAGTCGTCTGAACGATATTCATTTACTTCAATGATATTAGAAGTAAGTAAAATTGGAAAAAAGCAGACAGCTTTGAGCTTTGAATATGTATCAAGTACAATTATGCGATCCCAGTTATATTTTTAGTATTATATATATAGACATAGAGGTAAGCTACTCCTTCAGTGGAAGGAATTTCCCCCCCATTTAAACATTTGGCAAAAGATGTATTCCTTTTTTAAAAAGGAAAACAGGTTTAGATACTTGCCGACAATGTCCTCCATGTTTAAATGAACAGGATATTTTTATAATGGTAGCGATGCACTAATTAAAATCAGCTCTCATACTGTGAGCACTCATAATCCTCAACACGAGAAAAAAACGCAAGATACAATCGTGCATAAGAATTCCTTCGTGCGCAATGTTACGCATGATTGGATTTTATTTCCGCTCCTTATTTAATCTTGCGTACCTCTAACCTTAGCTTATATTTAGTTACCAAAGGATAAATTTTTAATCAATCTGCTTTTGAACTAACGTGGCCGTACTCAGAATTCAAGGAAAAAATGATCTAACTGTAGAATAAAATTTGTATGTAATATATAAGGAACTGAATATTATGTTTATTAGATTTAATTTGTTAAACTGAGAAGAAAGTGCAATTTTCATTATACATTATTAATTTCTTAAAGTAATCCTTGTCTCTCTTTTTTTCCCTTCCGTCACAATGCCTATTTGTTTAACTAAAATTTAAAAATTCTCATGACGAATTTGATAAAATTTTCAGTGACTCACTGGAGAATAAATAGAAAATATATCTTATTCTATAGTATAAAATAATAAATTAACGTGTAACGCAGAACTCCTGACCCGCAAAGCGCTTCGGGGATCGTGAGGTAGTCAAACAGCGTACCTTCCAGTTAAAAGATAAAAATAACAATTTAACTGGAATCTGTAAAGAGCATTCGTGAAGGAATCTAACAAACATAAAAAACAGGTGCATTAATGAAGAGGATTTTTTCTGAAGACAAATCTATTATATCATTCGCATGATAGCCAGGGCCGGATTTACTTACTTGCCGCGCATGGGCCGCCTGTATTTTGCCGCCCCCTTCTCATTCGTTATGAAACATCAATAAGAACCATCAAGTGAACGTGCCGGAGGGGGAGGGGTTCATAAAACGCGTTTACTCGTGTTGCACACATTTTTTGCGAGAGCCCTGTCAACACTTTACTAGCAAAAGTTCACGGAACTTAGTGCGAAAGTTATGTTCCGTAAACATATCTCTGTGTGGACAAGGCCTTCCCTTCATATGAAATGAACGTAAAAATAATGACAGAACAAACATAAATGTTGTTTAATAATTTTAACTTCCGCCGCCGCGCCGCGCTGACCGCTCCTTGTTTGGCGCATTGCTTGAAGTATTCAGGCAGTCTTGTAGGCGCTATGCGTTTCACGCCGCCCGCTGCTGACCGCAGCGACCGCACTGTCTTTGACGCAATGCGTGAAGTATTCATGCAGTCTTGTAGGCGCTAATATGTGTTACATGCCGACCGCCGCGCCGATGGTTTCTCCGTTTCATCTTAAGTTCTCGTCACCATTGCTCTCTGCGCCGCGCCATTCCAGACCAAATTCCGGGTTCGGTTCCTCTCTTAGTCTTAACTCGACTAATTAAAGGTGCTGTCTATTGTATCACAGAGATTGTATTGTATTACACTAAATTAGAAATATACTCTCAGGAAATGAGAGATTTTGTCAACTTTTCTCGTTCGTAATTTTTTTTCTGATTCCGATTTTTCTTTATAGCTAAATTTAAAAATATCGCAAAATTTGCCGCCCCCTAAATTTGGCGCCATGGGCCGCGGCCCATGTGGCCACCCCCTAAATCCGGCCCTGAATAAATTTTTCATCGGTGACATCTCAGAGTTGCTCTCGAGGCGTCAAAATTTTTCTGTGGCTCCCGATCCACCCCAAGAAGCCGAAGTGAGTACTTCAGATTCTCCTTCAACGGGCTGATTATTGCAATTGATAGACAAAGCCATAGACATAAGAGATAGCGGGAAGTGGGGCGATCCTATCGGCGGGTGTCTGCAATAGAGAAAGGAGGTATTTAATAGACAAACTAACGGCACCCGATAAAACACCCCACAATTAATCCATCATTTTCCCCCTCACAATCAGTCTAAAGGACCACCTGTTTCAACCAATATAGGATCGCTCCAACCTCCGAATGTCTTCTTTGTCTATCGTTTTGTCTATGAATTTCAATTATCAGCCCGTAAAGGGTGTTTTTTCTTCACTCCAAGACCTACCTTGACGAGATGTACTTTTGTATTCCTTTCCCCCAATAATTCTTAGTTTACGGTAAAAGCGTGTCACGGTGAAAACGAGTTACTTACTCGTTATCACTTCAGACCATTGGAAACAAACCACTATGTTCTGTGAAAATACCTACTCTTAAAAGCAGGTAAACTCCCTGCCTCTTTACGAATTCAGTCGAAAATGGCGAGAAAAAAATCATGAATAAACAAAATAATTTGCGTGACGCTACCCTTGCCATTGATATTACATCTTTGGAGAGAACTACAAAATTACATACTGCAGATTTAGGACCAGAAGTCTTCCAATCGCTCTATCGCAATTACTATGCGGATAGAGAGGAAAAGCAAGGCGCTTACAATTTTATTCTGATCCACACTGACATGCTGGTCTTTGTGAGATGCAGTTCTAAATTTTGCTGTTTAGGCACATGCATCCACATTGGCCCTGATTACATACATATAGCCTCTTTTGTCAACCGATGAATTTGGCTTAGATTTAATCGTCTATGTATACAATGTTTAATGAGTTCAGCATAATTCTAAAATGAACCGATTATTTTCCGAATTACGTAGACGCCAATCTCTATGGAGGGGATGTTTTTTCTTTGTTTCCTCTGGTATAATCAATCACGCCTAATGTCAAAATAGCCTTCTAAAAGAGCATACATTTTTTAGAATTCGAAGATTGCTAACAAAGCTAATAAAACTGTTTTTATTGTTTTTCTCGCATTCGCAATTTTGGCGCGTATGTGATCTGGAAAATAATCGGTTCAATTTTAATCCCTTCGGCATATCAAAGGCAAGAATGAAATTGTCGAGACGGTAGCCTTGAACGGATAACAATTTTTTTTCAATTGTATTTCTGCACATGGATTTGTGTTCAGAAACGGGTGCGCAAGCAAACAGGGCAAATTCCAGGAGGATTAAAAACACCTGAGTGTTTCTAGAGATGGATGCGTTTATGCTAAAAAGAACTCTGTGTATTGGGTTTGCGTGGAACATAGTTCCTTTTAGCATAAGTGCGTCCAGTTAAATAAAGCCTTGGTCGGTTTTTTGCGACAAGTCTCCATTATTTTCAGTGTTTGACATCGGCATCCTTTAAATTCCCCTATCTAACACATCGACGGCAAACTATACGAAAACACGGATCTCGATTGAGTTGCTTCAAAATTTCCACTCCTTTAATTTTTCCAAGGATTATTGCAAGACACTTTTTGCACGAAATTTTGAGGGATTCTACTCTCTTCTCTTATACCTATATATGGTTTTTAGGCGTTTTATCTGAGAGACACTGCGGGTTTGGATGGAAGCTGGAAGCTGAGAATAATACTGCCGTGCTTAGGAAGAACGCCGTATGCACCTTCAGGCGTCGCCTTTCCTTTGGTAAATCACAAATTTTCAGGAAAGTTTGTTAATATTTCTCTTCCAATTTTTTTGACGATTTTTCTCTCAATTTTATCTAAAATATCTAAAAATATCATTGAAAAATATGCACCAGCTTCTTCAACTATGCATGTTTTACTCGGGGAAATTTGGCAACTCTCAAATGTTCATACGGCGTTCTTCCTTAGCACGGCAGAATAGAAGAATGATTTTTTTAATATGATAGGTATAAGAGGGTAGAAGCGTTATTTTAGGTGATTTGGGTTACTATTCTGTAGGAAATAAAGGATTAGTAGAAATCGTATGAGTTGAGGATGGATTTATAAATGTTTTTTTTTTTCTTCTTTTTATGATAGTAGGATTCTATTTGCAAAGGCCAAGAAAAAGCACACAGAATTTTCTTTAATAACACTAACAAATTAGCTATCAAAAAAAAGGGATTGTAATTTTCGCGGAAGTTAAAGCAAGAACCGCTTTGGATTCCCTTATTATTCCACAGGTGATAGGCTGAAACAACTAGACAATTTTAGGTCCAAAGGAGCTGTGTGCAAACGATTGAAAGAGCTTTGATGCGTGCAAATCCTATGCACTTGCACATAACGATAGCCAAAGAGCGAAACCAAGTACCTCCGTTTGCCACGTTGCAGACTTTCCTTCCCACTTTCTTTTTCCCTTGGAAAACTATTTTCCTTCTCTGTTGCAAAACTTTGGAAACGCAAAACGCAATGGAGATATGCGGTTTTGGCGAACTTCAGCCACCGATACTCATTTTGATTTAATTAGTAAACGCACATATTTTCTTTTAGCAAATACGCCCAGTTCTTGGTACATCAAAGCGCCGCCGCGCCGCTGAGAAAAAACCGAAGGAAGAGAAAGAACAACAACAAATAGAGGATAAGAAAGGGTAAGGAAGGAATAAACGAGAAAGCAAAGAGTTTGTGGATGGGTAGGAGAGTACTTGACTCGTGAGTTGTGACGTACGAGAAAGGTAAAAAATTAAAAAAAGGACCACCACATTCCGCTCCCTCGCTAAGCTCTACTCTCTTTATCGAATAGCGATGCCCGTTAATCCGAATGCTGAAAAACGCCTTCAATTAAGGTGGATGCAGCTTGCATTGCACCCGTTTTCGTCTTCGTTTATATGCCCTCTGAGCAATAATAGCACTTCAGCGTTTAATTTTGGATTTTCCTAAACATGATTTCTTTTATCATTTCTAGACTGCCTTATTTAGACCTAAATTAATTTTCTCAGGCTTATAGCGCGGGATAACCTATGAGAAACGTCACGTCGCACGACTGAAAATTAATTATCTCTCGTCTTGTCCCTTCAAAATCATGTGAATAAAAACGGGGAACGTTGCTATTATTTGTCAGTTTGATTTTTTCTGAATTTACTAGAATTTTGGTGTTCTGAACGTAGAATTTTAAAAGGTTTAAACGTGATCAATATGGTAGGTTTTTTCTTAAAAATTCAACTCGCAAATGTATCCAATTCATTGCTCATGCGGATTTGTTTTTGCGAGTTACTAATCATGCGTATGATCAATCAGAAAACGGACCAGGCAGCTCCGATAGTAACCAATGTAGCTATCAGAGGAATAGATATAGTTTTATACTTTTTGATTGTTCGATTGCTTCTCCGCCGTGTAATACCGACAGGCGAGTAATAGTACCCGTGTCTATTCTAGATCGGACGTATACATGTAAAAAACTGTGTGCATAGCGTTTTCGTGGAATATAGTTACTTTTAGCATATATGAGTCCAATTACTTTAATACGACCACTTAAGAGGCGTATACTACACTGAGGATTAAATCCCCTATGCATTTGCTTTGTCTTGTATATCCAACACGAAATTTGCTCGATATAATTATTTCCTAAAAGAATTATTTTTCCAATTATCACTGAGCTACCTTGTTATAGTCTCAATTATTCATCTTTCCTGCCTGAAAACCCTCACACATGCTTTGAAAAGTATGTTGAAAATTGGGTCTTTTATAAACCTGCATCGACCGTAGAGCAGCCAAACAGGTTTTTTTAATGTCTCATACCTCAAAAACAAATTTTTCCTACTACATTTAAACTTCTTTGCTTGAGACTAAACTCATTTCACATACATATAAGTCGCTTTACAGCACTCCCTCGCGCTCTACGACTCCTAACCTCCACTGCTCTCTTTCAAACCACAAATCTTGGGGGATGAGCACCTTAACATTTCCGCTTCAATTCCTTCCCTCCAACCTTTCATTGGGCGCCCTCTGCGTCTTCTCCCAGGAGGAACCCAGTCAAGGACCTTCTTCGGCAACCTGTCTCCTGCCGTTCTCTGGACATGACCATACCGAATGAGTTGTTTTGTTATAATGTCATGGTCTTTTGACCATCGTGGTCAAAGACCATCTAAACTCATTTTTATCGCCTTTTTAAATGCTACCAAAAATATGCTGGAGAGTGAATATTCCATGCAAGCTACTAACGGCACAGTATTATTATTTCCTGATATAAATGGTTGCTCCATCAAACGACCAGACAGATTACGAAATGATTTTTTTTTTTTTTTATTGTTTATTGTCGCAATAAATTACATAGTTATGAAATACACTTACAGTGAAAGTGAGTAATATAGATATTAAAGAAAAACAATAATGATTAGGACTATAATATAAATTAGCAGCTAAATTTTGCTGAATAAATAAAAGGAGAGACAGTAATGAAAATTACTGGAGTCAGCAAGGGTTATTGTTGCGACGCCGGGATCCGCCAGTTGGCATGCATCGGCATTACGAAATGATGAACCATAACATATGTTTGCTCATTGAAATTTTGGGTAGAACATGAGAGAAGCATTAAAACTTCTCAAATGAAATTCATAAGTAAAAAAAAAAATATTGATTTGCATATTGCAATGTCAAATGTTGAAGGTGTCCCTACTTCACAAAGACTGCGCTATATAAGTTGATTAGGGCGCCTTAACACAACTATTCGTGTTCCAGGGATGTGCGTGTTGCATAGTTAAACGTTAAAGGCGCTTCCGCTTTTCTCACTTCTTTAGAGATGGGGAGATTCTTGTCTATCGGTTGTGGCACCCAAATAACAGAGTACCTCTACAGGGCCTTAATAGGGTTGTAAAAAAGCCAGTCAATGACACGAGCATATAGATCTTTGGTCAATAATGTAGTTTGTATCCCGACCTACGAAGACTTAACTGCGAGCCGAATATTGAAATTGATAGACAAAGCCACATACAAAAAAGACAAAAGAGATTTGGAGGGATCCTATTGGTGGAAGCGGGTGGTTGCAATGGACAAAGGAGGTAGGTAATAGACTAAGTAACGGCAACCCACGAGAGACCCGATAGTTAGTCCATCATTTTCTCCCTCAGTATATAAGAACAAACCATTTCAACCAATAGGATAGCTCCATACTCCCTATATCTTCTTTGTCTATCGCTTTGTCTATCAATTTCAATGATCGACCCGCTGAGTAGGTTGTGGCCCTTTGATGCAACTATTCGTGTTCCACGAATGTGCGTGTTGCGTGTTCAAAAATTGAAGGCACTTTTGCTTTTCTCACTCCTTTAGAGGTGCATAAGAGTTTTTCAGTAGTAGCCTGGACACAATTAGGATTTTTTAATTTCTAACTGTTGTTCTTCTCAAAAGTTCTAGACAAACTTTGATGGATATTTTTGCCAGAGATCACCCTTCATCCGTGCATTTCTCCTTCTGAATTCCAAATTTATTGATCGGGTCTATTGACCTGGATGCTCGGGTTCTTAAAAAAAAAACTCGTAAATCTTTAATAACAACTCCCAAGAGAAATTTGAGAAAAAAATCAATTTCAAACTCATTTATGTAATCTGTAAATTTTTATTAATTTCCCAAGTTTTTATTTTGATACCTTTAAGATCCATTAAAAATTCTTAAGGAACTTTTCAATGGGTCAATTTTTCGGTTAGCGTATTAATTGTTTTAAAGTTGATGTCGGCCCGTTGTTGGCACAATTTTCAGATTTTTGACCAGCCAGTCCGCAGACCGGGCTATTTCACCATCGGGGCTTAACAGGTACATTTTCCATTCAGTTTTACGCAGTGCTCCCATTTCCTGGAATTTCGCTGAATTTCGGAACTCTAGACATTTTCCTGAGTTTTCCTCGGAACTTTTGAAATTCCCGAAATTTTCCGGATCTTCTGCATTTTCCGGAACTTTCTCGGAACTTGTGAAAAAATCTGAAAAGAATCCCGGAATTTTTGACGGTCACGAAGTAGGAGAAATTGGAACAAAAAAGTTCGGAATCCCGGAACTATCGACGGCCATAGAGTGGGAGCACTGGTTTTACGCGGGGAAAATTTATTTTTGAGCATGATTTGGCAAGCTTGCTCAAATCGCGAGCGCCGCAGCTGGAGTGGCGTAGATGTTTAGGTGTTGTATAAGGAGAATCGGGAGTGGCGAATTCCTCGCGGAACTATGTGGGGTCGCCTTGCGCCGCACGGAAGAGGAGCGGGGTGAAGGGGGTCAAGGTTAAGCGCACAATTCGACAGTCAAAATAACTCTCATTCACTTCAGTCTCTTCGACGCTGAAACCAAATTCCATTCGCGGGCCACGTGACTTTTTCCCACCGCGACGACACGCGTGTTCCTGGCGTGTTCTGAGCGTGGCGGTGACACCCCTTAAGCAACAATGCTTTTCTCCCTATTTAAATCCATTTTAAATGGAGATGTTGCATGTGTCCGGAATTTGCGATTTGACTGTTAATTCTTACGTAAAAGCTCGCGAGAAACATGATGGTGCCACTGGTTTTCTCTGAAATCCACTCCCAAGCTCAAAAAAAAGCCAAAGCTCAAGTTGAGGCCAAAATGGAGAGGATATCCCACGCTATCCCGAAAGTCCACCTCTACATCAAGACAAACTCTCCATGCAAAGATAGGGAGCAAAGACACTAACAGTGATGCCGTGTTTTCAGTTTTGGAGTCCCCAAATAATGTGGCAGCCCTGTCAATATATTTGCTCCCTATCTTTGCATGGGGAGTTTGTCTTGATGTAGAAGTGGACTCTCGGGATAGCGTGGGATATCCCCTCCATTTTGGCCTGAACTTGAGAGCTTATTTTGAGCTTGGGAGTTGATTTCAGAGAAAACCAGTGGCACCATCGTGTTGCTCGCGAGCTTTTACATGAGAATCAACAGTCAAATCGCAAATTCCTCACACAAGAAGCATCTCCATTCAACTCCAAGTTCAAAAAATATCGGCGGTTTCCATATATTCGGACGTATTTCTACTAAACGGAACCAGAGACAGGTGGACGTATTTTTGCTGAATCGAACTATGTGCAAGTAGAAAGATGGTTAGTGCTCGTTAGTTGAGGGCCACAAGAATGAATGGAGATTTTAAAGCGCCAGTGACCTCAGCGGCAACGAAGCCGAGCATAGATGCTGCAAGAACTTTGATTAACTTCGCACCGCCTAGTCTAACTTGTCCCAAATCAGGTAGACTTTGTAGTTTGACCTCTCCAGTTTTTTCGTGTGAATTTATTTCACTATGAAAGATAGAATATAATGCAAAAAAAAATTCACACGTCTCGAATAAATCGCGAGTAAATTACCTACATATTTTTTTTTTACTGTATACCTTTCATTTATTGCAATGCGCATCATTATTATGCCGACGCAATTTCCAACTGCATGTGGAGGTGAATTACAAACTCAGGTCGCATAATGCGCCTTCAAATGAGGCGGATACATACTTACATGACACGGGATCAAATAATAGCATCGTGGTGTGTAGCAAGTAAGAATACAAGTAGGGTCCAGGGTCAATGAACAGTACAAGCACTAAAGTTTTGTCCAAAAGACCGACCAAAGGTAAAAAAAGGAAAACAGTTACAGGAACCGGTGCGGTGTTTGAAACCTACCCTGATTTGGCGTTAGAAAAGAATAATGCGCCGATTTAATTATACGGCTGTGCTTTATTTCAACAACTTTTGAAATCATTCACTCCCCGGTTTTTTCCTTTCTCTCAAAAATCTTTTTGGAATACGTTGATCCCAAGACTCCTTGCTAACGCCCTAGTAGCAGAACAAATTTTCGTTTTCCTAAAAAAAGTATAAAAAAACATATTTGTTATCTAAATGGTAGTTTTATATAAAAAACGTGTAACGCTTATATATAAAAAAAAAATCAAAGTTCAGATCTGACCATAACATATGAAAAATGATAAAAGGTAGATAAGGTAATTTTTTTTGTAGATACTTTTTTTATTTTTGTACATAACGCATGCATATGAAAGTGTTAAAAGTGAACATTTTTATGTAACTATTATATAAAAAGAGGTCATCATTTTCGTGAGCTTTTCGCGAATCAGAAGATTTTTCAGTATGATTGCGAAAAGCTCTCGAAAATTATGACTTTTTTAATATACTTAACGGAAACAAAAAATGTTCACTTTTAACACTTTCGTATGCATGCATTATATAAAAAAAATTAACTTTCGTACATAATGTTTACCTTTTCCTTCTAGGGTAGGAGTCCGGTTCCGGGGATGCTGTCTTCGAAGTTTAAGATTCGATGAGAGTGACAGTATCGAGATATGATAATGCTCCCGGCAGTCTAGGCGAAAGGGGGAGAAGGAGGGGGGGGGCAAGGGGCCGTCGTTGAAGGGTGTCCGGGGGTCCGCGCGGGCGGGGCGGAGGGACGGAGACCCTGTGCGCAGATGTGAATTTCGGTATCTAGAACGGTTCACCCGCTCGCATCCCACATCTAGTGTCTCTATAAATGTCGCGGCATGTCGGGCCGCTTTCCCGTTTGATGCAAAAAAACTATTTCTTGCACCGGATACGCGACGTTCGGCATACTCGATATTAAATTCCTCGGATTTTAAACCTTAAAATTTGTGCTCGCTGAGTAAAGCTCGTTGTCACCGCTCTTGGGGTTTGACGGTAAAGACGGATGCTTATCTTTACCGCTTCTTTCTTATTCGCTGCGAAAAACACCGATTCTTGCACCGGATGCGCATTTTCGGCGTTGCGCTCGGAAATTTTCACTTTTAAATTCCATTAATTTTAAACTTTAAATCTGTGCGCGCCGGAAAATAATTCGTATCGTCGCTATCGGGGGCCGAAGGAGGTAACAGACGTGCGTTTGAATTGTGCCATTATCGTTTGAAACTTTGGAGATTTTGTTGATTTGTGTCTCTCTCTTAAAAAAAGAAAGGTGATTGTTATATTCTGAAGCGTGTTGGTGTCGCTATTGGATATCTGCTCTTGAAGGTGGTAACCAGTCAGAATAACCGACTTCTGTTCAGACTTACTAAATGCTGTGCTGCTTATTCGGAATTAATTTGAAATCATTTTTGCATTAAGTAAAATAATCAGAAGAAAGGCTGAAATTGCAATTTTTTTGTAGTCACTAGATAGCTTATTTGATTTAGCACAATGGCTCGTGAGAAAGAAACAAAGCAATGGTGTTTATTTTTAACGTTTATTTTTATGTATCTGCCGGGCGGTTCTTGAGAACCTGATAATGACAATGCAAAACAATGATTCGATTTGAAACGTTGAAAATTCACGTCAAATTTTTCCCCAATTAAAAGGTGAACATCGCCGAACTCGTATTCTGAAACCAGCAACTGATGATTTTGCCTTCAAAAATATAAAATGTCTAAAAATCGGTATACTAAAATGTCAAGATGATGTTGCATAGGTATTTTTGCAATGCTTTGAGCGGTTTGCTTCAACTAAAGGAGATAAATGACGATTTTGTCAAATTTAAAGACAACATTTTGAAGCTATTTCTCAACAGTAGAACTCCATTTTTTAATGATAAGTATGGTTATTTTTTCTGATTATTTTACTCTGTTCGTAAGCAGACGTCGATGAAACCATCGGGACCATTGAGATTGGGTCCATTTGTCAAATAGACCAGTTTTCCTCTTTAACATACTAAAATGCGTGGCAATGAATGTGTTCACATGACAAAGTGCAAGAGGATCAGAAGACACATGAAATTCAAAGTTAATTGTGAGACGAACATTTGCCATCTCAATCCTTAAATGCTCCTGACATTTTGAGAGTGCGTGGAAATCCGCAGAAAATTTCAAACCGTGACAGAATACAAGATTTAGAACCTCGGATCAGCTGAAAACATAAATCAGGTATGTCTCTCCCTCTTTTCTTTCAATGTTTTCTATCATAAAGTTTTCTCACGCCACACAGTGGATGGAGTCAATTTGAGAGATCGGACATGACATTTTTGACTAAAACTGCAAATTTCGCCTTATTCTAAATTTCAAGGGGTGCTCGTTGAGGAGAATTTCACGAGGAAACCAATGGAACCACCTTTAAGACCTTAAAGTTTTGTATAAACGGAGTTATAGGCCTTTAATTTTTCCAAATTTTTATTGAGTCGATCCTCTATGTGCGCCAGTTAGGTTGGTCCAGCAGTGGTCAGCGCGTCTGATTCTAGACCGGTGTGAAGTTTGAGTTCCGAACTTTGCAGCCTGTAACATTAGTTCAGTATTTCTCTCTCCAATTTACAGTTTGTCATTACAAACCTGAAACCACGCAGCAATTCAAGTTTAGTGACAACTTTTTTATGTTTATCATGCAAAAATTGTATAATAAAAGCGTTGAAGTAGCTTGGAGATTATTATAGTAACAATGTAAAACATGAGGATGAGGAAGAATATTTATCAGCTAGGAAATAGCATAATCGATCGTGTTTACTTTAAAATCAGTTCCATTCAACCTAAAGTTAAAGTGCCTGATAAAATGGTAAAATTGTAAAATTAATTATAAACTTAAACTTCTTTATTAAAATTTAGACTGCTACAGAAAGATCTGCTATCTTGATTCTTGCATTCTTTTCAACTCTAAACTGGAGGGTATGGATTCGATCGACATGGTTAGATCGAAAAATGAAAACGTGAATCGATCGACATGAATCGATTGACACCGATTCGATCGACAAATTATTAAAAGACCGGTGTCGATTCGATCGACATGAATCGATCGAAAAATTAAAACGTTATTCGATCGACAGTTAATTTAAAAACACCCGTATCGATTCGATCGACATGAATGAATCGAAAAATGAAAACGTGAATCGATCGACAACCGTGAATCAATCGACAAACCCGTGAGTCGATCGACAAACCCGTGACTCGATCGAATTTTGTCGATCGAATCGGTGTCGATCGATTCACGTCGATCGATTCACGTTTTCATTTTTCGATCCATTCATGTCAATCGAATCGGTACGAGTGTTTTTAAATTAACTGTCAATCGAATCGGTGTCGATCGAATCACGTTTTAATTTTTCGATCGATTCATGTCGATCGAATCGACACCGGTTTTTTTTAACAATTTGTCGATCGAGTCGGTGTCGACCGATACATGTCGATCGATTCACGTTTTCATTTTTCGATCGCTTCATGTCGATCGAATCCATACCCTCCCTCTAAACTAACGTCACTCGATTTTCTTCCTCTGTCGCAGTCTAGAAGTGCGTAAACTTACTTGGCGTGGACTCGTTTAATATTTGAGACGATTGAAATGAAATGAATGGTTTGCTCTGAAAAAAGCCTAAATCTAAAAAATTTAAATCTCCTTTTATTGCAAAAAAAGAAGAAAGAAGAGGCCTTTAGGTTTACGTGCGCGCATCTTTTTATTTTTCCCCTCGTTTTTTATAGGTATATCTTTTTACATTGAAATAATGAGCACAGGTTTTTTTTTTTCGGAAAATGCCCAACTCTAAAGTTTAAAACTCTCTTATTGAACTATAAAAGCACATAAAATTTTCGTTTCGTTGGTTTCGGGACACTCCCTGGGAACTGAATATCATGCGCCAAAACATTTTGTTCGGTGGCACGAAAATTTATCGGCTGGACTCGGTGATTTCCGTTCTCCAGGTATTTTACTCCTTTTTCTTTAGTTGGGAGCTCCTTGGAAAAATCAATTCAAAATTGATTAGAGCTTGGAAAGTTGGCTGGAATGGAGGAATTAGATGCACAGATATGAAAGAATGAAAAATTTAATGAGCAAAATCAATGAAATGGAAACAACTATACCGCGAGCTCGTACAACCCCTCGAATGGGTGGGGAAGGGGACATAATTCACGCCCCTGTCGCACAGTGTGGTGAGCTACCAATGCAATCTAGTGTGCTGAGAGCATACTGAGAGTACGTGCCGACAGAGATGTTAAATCCTTGGTGCATTATTCCCTCAATTCGTTGGCACGTCTGAGAAAAGTTATCAATATTTTCCCATGAAATTTTTACGGTCTTTAGATTACTTTACGAACCACATTATCTGAAAAATCGGAAGAAAAATGTTCATAAATATTCCGACGAATTCGTGATTTATCTAAGGAAATTTTGCAACGCCTAAAGGCTCATACGGCGTTTTCCCTTAGCACGGTAGAGATAGGATCTCTCCACATCCCTTTTCTCCTCTTTGTCTACAGCTTTGTCCATCATTTGAAAAAATCGAGCCGTTGTTCTCTCAAATCGATGATCCGACTTTCTGTGCGTCGGTCGAAGGTAGCCGCACTCATAGTCCCAGTTGAAGCACCCGAGATAGAGATAAAATATCTTCGTGAGAAGAGCCATTAAATTTCCTGCTGAATTGGCCAAAAACGTTTCCCAATCAATGCCTTTCTCCTTTTCTCCTTCCGCAGCCTTTTATCTACCCACTCCATCTAGCCTCAAACCATTTAAATTTTCCCACCCTCGCCGGGCTTTCGCATTCAGAATTCCGCATTTAAAAGGGGCCACTCGCCAAACGCCTTATCGGCAGCACAAAAGCTTCCACGCTTTTCCCGCCCCCGTGAAGTGTGCTCAAACGGCGAGAGAGGGAGATTCTTATATAAATAAATGAGTTTCTCCACACAAATAACCTCATTTCCCATTTTCTCTCAGTGCGGTGAAACTCCAACTTTTCCCAAATGCAGATTCGCTATCGAGAGATGATACTGCACCATAGAATACACAGAGTCGGAATCGAGGAACTGGCGCCACTTTTCAGCGCTTTCCATTCACCGAATTCCTTGACTTCTGAGTGATACTGGGTCGCCATTTCGATACATAATCGATTGTTTTAGATACACAGGTGCCCGGCCGACGATAGGCCATCCGATGTAAACGAAAAGGCTGAGAACTTTTGGACCGTTCGAGATATGAAAAATAAAGGGCATGTTGCTATCTCAAAGGGGACCATCCTCTGATTCGGTCACAATTTTGGATCCTTCCTGGGGGGAGGGGGGGAGGGGCAACACTTTTTCTCATATGGTAACCCCTAACTTGTGATGCCTCATTAGAAGGAACATTAAAAACTAGATAAAAATTAAGAAATTGATCTGTGGTTTGCGCCAAAATTCTTAGTTTTTAATGTTCTTCCCAATGAGATACCACAAGGTAGGGGAAAAAGGAAATTTGATAAAGGAAGTTGGGGACCCCCCACTCCCCCTCTGACGGAGGAGCGAAAATCGTGCCTCCCTCAGATGATGGTCCCGTTTGAGGTAGAAACATTCCCAAAGTTTCGTTTTTATATCTCGAACAGTTCAAAAGCTAGAGGAGGGGGGGGGGAAGCAGGACTTTTGGAACACCCTGTATATAAAATTTGTGGCGAGTCTGTCCATTAACCATGGTTTTTTGTCTCTTCGAGCGTATCAAAGGACAAGTTTTCTCATGTTTGATTTCGTTTTGAAGCTGGTTGCGAGGTCGGTATGCCGACTTTCCATTTTCCCGCTGTGCACTTTTGCCTTTTTTTCATATGATTTTGTCAACAAGTTAGTAACTTCTCCGTTCAATCTACAAGGATTGAGGAAGGATCGATTCCCTGGTTTTCTCGACAAAAACGATCGACGACCGATACGAAAGGGTCTTCATTTAATTGGTCCGTCCTTTTCAGCCGATGGTTTGGAACCACATAATCATATCATCATAAAATATCGCGCTTACTCAAAATAAAAACTGAAGTATAATTCCACCGTGCTAAGTTAGAACGTCGTATGAGCCACCAGGCGCTGCCAAATTTCCTTCAAGAAATCACGAATTTCCAGGAAAATTTATGGTTTTTTCTTTTCACAGGATTTTGTTTATAATTTAATCTGGAACTTCTGGGAATATTAAGGGAAAATGTTCATAACTTTCTTCAAATATTTTATTGAAAGAAGGAGTCCGGCAGCATTTGAATGCTTACACGGGGTTTTCACTTTGCACGGCGGTATTGTATTATTACATTGTCACTTTACTTTCAATTTCCAGTGTATGTAAGCACCGCATGCTCCGACGCAGCCGAATAATGATATCATCATAAAATGACATGCTTACTCGGAACCCAAAAAAATACCTTTTTACCGGACGGAAAGACGTTATTCTAACGTCAAGTCAGTTCGCCTTCAACTTTTAGAGTAGGCAACACGGGCTCCCGCTTGGTCGAATAGTGAGATCATCGTGAAAGGCCGCGCATACTCGGAATACACACACAAACATTGCTTTTTACTGGACGGGAAGAGGTTATTTTACCGTCAAATCAGTTCGCCTTCAATTTTTAGTGTAGGCAACACGGGCTCCCACGTGATCGAATAGTGGTATCACCGTAAATGTCACGTTTCTTCAAAAAGCACGAGACTTATCGACGGTGAAACGCCCAAACCACGTCTCGTATGCCGTGTTTTAAAATCTCCTCTCCAATTTTACTTAGAGAACAAATCAACATCACTCTTTGAAATCACAGTATTTTGTTCGCGCAGAGAAGAAAAATCCCGGAAATTCTGAAGAACTTACTTTGTGTAGTTTTCCAATTGTAAGATGAAGTATGACAAGAATTCCACAACGTCACAAACCGAGATACGTGGTCTGGTAACTTCACCGTCTACTCGTCTTGGGCACGTATCATAATATTGTACCCATTACATTGCCGCTTTGTTTCGCTATAGTGTGATCGCAGAAATTTCTTAATATATTTATCATTTCCAGATAAAGATGCGGGTTTTGATGGGCACAACTTTCCAGATATGGCTGACTTTATACATGATTATGTTGATGCAGACCGTCTACTCGATGATATGTAATAGAACACCTGAAGGGTTTTCGGCATTCAAGTCACCCGTCCATGACAAATTTCGGATAGAACTCAGCGGTGGGCCGAACACTTACGCACCGGGCGAAAACTACAAAGGTATCACCCTCCAAAATAATTTTTTTCACAATGCCTCCTTGACTTTAAAAATTCTTTTAATTATATCGCTATTGTTATATAAGCATACTTACACCCAGTCTATTTTCAAGATTTCTCAACTACAAGTTATAATAATTTATATATAATTTGTGTATAAATCTGGTGTCCTTGAATTCCAAATAACATCGCGTTATCATTATCATCATAAACTATAAAGATTTTTGCAAGCTATATAGTAAAACTATTTATCCTCCATTTCAATGCATTCATAACAATGACTTCTAAGTGAGGTAGCCCTAGCCTGCGGTGTTTTCCAATATAGAAAATTAATCGTCATCAGAGTTGAATTTCAGTGGAGCACTGAAGAAAAAAACTCCGGCCGTTGAAGCCTCGCTTACGGGCTATATAGACATACCGTCCGCGTTCCGGGCTCAGAGGCCGTAAGTTCTGGGCGTAGCACCCGGAGCAATTTAAGCAACACTGAAAAAAAAAACACATTGGATCTAGAGTTCAGATTCTTGAAAACATTGACAAGAAAAAATACTCTTGATTCAATCGGATTTTTGCTTGAATTAAAACGAAATCCGCTTAAATTAAAGGGCTTGGTTCTTGATTTAAACTAAATTCTGGTTGAATCAGGAGTACTTTTTCTTGTCGATGTTTTTAAGAGTCTGGACTCTAGATCCAATATGTTTTTTTCCAGTGTACGCTACGGCTCCAGCACCCGGAACGGACGGTGTGTCTATATAGCCCATAACTTTTTTTCAGTGAATTTAACTTTAAATTGGTTGCCAGGTTGATTACGAGCACACCTGATGCTGTAAGTCAAATAGGTAAAAGAACTGATTGTTGATTTTGACAGTGACGATTTCGGGTGCGAAAGGTGCGCATACTGTGCAAAAATTCACCGGGTTCATGCTGGTGGTGGAGCCGGCAAAGCCCTTCTCGAACTACGGGAGTAATCCGGGGTCGACAGGGACGTTCCACCTCCTGGGCGATGCCCTGACCAAGTTCAGCGAGCGGTGCCCCAACATGGTCACGCAAACCTCCGCCGTCCCCAAACAGGAGATCCAGGTTCTCTGGAAAGCCCCGCCTTCCGAGAGCGGCTGTGTTGTCTTCAAGTGAGTAGCCATTCGGTAAAGACTCTTCATTTTCCTAAAGAAAATTGGATCACATGTGACAAAAAAAAAACTAGCACAATTACAGGGTGTTTTCAAAATCGTGCAACTTCTCCTTTTCATTAAAATTTATACAATCATTTCCCTTTAAATTGACAATTTTTTGGTGGGAAGCCAGAACTATTTAACTATGGAGAAGCAACATTTTTACAACATTGTAATCACGCTGGTTTCTTTTTGCCAAATGTGATCCAATTACTCCTATGCTGAAAAAGAAACGGGACGTATAGGTATCCGGAAATTTATCCTGATGAAGCACGAACTTTCTGGAAAAGTAGTGGATTTTTATCTTTAAATCAATCAAGGCAGGGCCGGATTTACCTACATGCATGTTGTCCCCTTCTCATTCGTTTTGAAACATCAATAAAAACCATCAAGTGAACGTGCTGGAGGGGAAAAGGTGCATAAGACGCATTTACCTACTCGTGTTGGATACATTTTTTGCGAAAGCCCTGTCAACACAACTAGAAAAATGTCACGGAACTTGACGCGAAAGTTAAGTTCCGTAAACCTATCTCTGTGTGGACAAGGTCCTCCATTTATAAGAAATGAAACAAAAAATTATGAAAGAACAAACATAAATGTGGTTCAATAATTTTAACTTCCGCCGCGCCGCACTGCGTTTGGCGCAATGCGTGAAGTATTCCTGCAGTCTTGTAGGCGCTATGCCTTTCACGCCAACGGCCAACCGCTCCTCACCGCACTATGTTTGGCGCGATGGGTGAAGTATTCATGAAGCCTTGTAGGCGCTAATATGGCCTGTAGGCCTGTATACAGGGTGAGCGAAAAGTCCCCGACCCCCCCCTCTAACTTTTGAACGAATTGAGCTAAGGAAATGAAACTTTGGGAATGTTCCTATCTCAAAGGGGACCATCTTTTGGGGGGGGTCAAAATTTTGGTCCCCCCCCCAACTTTTTTTTCTCAAATAGCAACCCCTATCTTGTGATACCTCATTCGAAAGAGCATAAAAAACTAAGAATTTTGGCGCAAACCGCAGATCAATATCTCAATTTTTGACCGAGTTATGATAGGTCAAAGGTCAAATTTGACCTATTTTCAAAAAATCATAACTCCGGTTCAAATTATCGTAAAGAAAAAAATAAAACGGGAAAATTTACCAAATTGTGTTCGCTTTTACGTAAAAATTGCAGAAATCACTTCGATTTAATTTTAAGGGGGGGCTCGGACCCCCAAATACGTCAATTCAAAGGTCATTCAATTTTCCTGCGAAATAAGCCAATTTCCTCTGGAATTGCCTCCACATTATCTCAGTAAGGTCAAAATCAGTTCAACATTACGTTGGCAAGTCCCCAAATTTCGGGAAAAGTTAAAAAAACGAAATTTAAACGGTCAAATTTAATCACCTTAAATTTCGTTTTTTTAACTTTTCCCGAAATTTGGGGACTTGCCAACGTAATGTTGAACTGATTTTGACCTTACTGAGATAATGTGGAGGCAATTCCAGAGGAAATTGGCTTATTTCGCAGGAAAATTGAATGACCTTTGAATTGACGTATTTGGGGGTCCGAGCCCCCCCTTAAAATTAAATCGAAGTGATTTCTGAAATTTTTACGTAAAAGCGAACACAATTTGGTAAATTTTCCCGTTTTATTTTTTTCTTTACGATAATTTGAACCGGAGTTATGATTTTTTGAAAATAGGTCAAATTTGACCTTGGACCTATCATAACTCGGTCAAAAATTGAGATATTGATCTGCGGTTTGCGCCAAAATTCTTAGTTTTTTATGCTCTTTCGAATGAGGTATCACAAGATAGGGGTTGCTATTTGAAAAAAAAAAAGTTGGGGGCCCCCGCGCCCCCCCTGAGGGGGGACCAAAATTTTGACCCCCCAAAAGATAGTCCCCTTTGAGATAGGAACATTTCCAAAGTTTCATTACCCTAGCTCAATTCATTCAAAAGTTAGAGGGGGGGGTCGGGGACTTTTCGCTCACCCTGTATGTGTTACACGCCGACCGCCGCACCGAGGGCTTGTCCTTTTCATCTCAAGTCCTCGTCATCATTCCTCTCTGCACTGAGCTCCAGGCCAAATTGCGTGTTTAGTTCCTCTCTTAACTCGACTAATTAAAGACGCTGTCTCTTGTATCACCGAAAAACAACAAAATCAGAAATTACTATACTCTCAGAAAAATAGATTTTGTTCCCTTTTCTCATTGATAATTTTTTTTTTTCTGAATCCAATTTTTTTATACCTACATTTAAAAAAATTGCAAAATTTGCCGCCCCCTAAATTTGCCGCCATGGGCTGCGGCCCATGTGGCCACCCCCTTAATCCGGCCCTACATCAAGGACTACATTTTTAAAATTGTCTCTAGTATCAACTTAGTTGAAAGGATATTATTCGTGGATTTTCTAAAAAATGAATGTATTTAATACAGAGAAATGTGGTGCAATTCAGATGCACCCAAGACGTTTTTCCTCAACACAGTAGGCTGTAGCGATTCTGGAGGGTTGGTAACATTGTTTTTCCTCCATTTAAATGTAGGTAAAATAATCGATTCTTGTTGAGGTTGCTTGCGTCACTTAAAATCGATATTTTCAATGGATTTACATGAAAGAGAAACGGTGTTGCCAACTGTCAAAATCACCACTGACGGTAGATCTATATAGAGTACTTATATACGGGAGAGTATTGCCATCTCTGTTCTGCTCTCTGAATGGCTCATCAGTTTCAGGCAGTATCATGGAGCTCCAAAGTTGGTCCGATGTGAGCGAACCCGACCCAGAGGAACACGTATTATCGGCTGAGAAATGAATGATAATCCCACTCAAAGGTTCATTTTCGGCAAAAGTACCTATCCACCAAAGTTCGATTCGAACGCAATTCAGTAGTTGATCGTGAAAAAATTTCTATCACATCCAAAATCACATCTAGAACTTTGTCGTCGTCTTGTTTGTTTACATTGGGTCAAACTAGGAGCGGAGGGGCTGGGATTTGTTTACATTAGTGCAACTTTGGTGCTCCATGATAGCTGACCAATCAGAGAGCGGCACACTTTTTCTGTAAAAAATGATTGAGATGGCAATACTCTCTCGTATTCAAGTACTCTAATTTTATCCCCATTATTTGACCTCTAATTTTCAACAGAGCAACTGTGATCGAACAGAAAGACCTTTGGTACATGGACGATGGCCCCCTGAGCAAAGTGGTCTGCGAGGATATCCAGGAGAGCCACGATCAGCAACCTGTCATCGTCAACAAATGCTGCACTTGCGATGAAGCAAAATATGAGGTGGGTCTACATACTGCCCCTCTTTGAGATACTCTTCGCTATGGACCATACTAGACAGGGTAAGTATCATTAAAGCATCACAATACATTTTTCCTTATCAATGGTTCATGCAAGATATTTCGGTTTTGTTGACTTATTCCATTAAATTATTAGTGAGAGATCGGTGTCCCGTCAAGTTTGACATCGAAATCAAACTACGTATTTTTGAAGAATAAGTAGAATCGGGCTCTACACAAACTTCCCTTTCCTTCTAATGTATATGGCATTTAAAACCGTCCAGAAAAAAAACGATTTAGCAAGTAAATCCCAAATAGCAGTGATCGCGATGAGTTGCGATTTGATCGGAGGATGTGTTGCAACTTTATCAACGTCGATTTATTGAGATATTATCGGATGAAAAATAAAGATAAATTGCGATTTCATCCATAAATTTGCAAGAAACTCGCGATATTATTGACTGCAATTTATCGCAATTTCACCGAAGGAAGAATTGTAAGAAATTGAGATAAAATTTTGATTTTATCGAACGCGATTTTATAGAGATAAAATTGCGACAAGATCGAGGATGATCGCTCAGATGTTGATGATCCTGGCGATTTTATTACCAAAATCGCAACTTAATTTCTAAATATCGCAATTTTTCCGTTAACAAATGCTACTTGGGATGCACGAATTCGTAATGTACATTGAAAATAGTGAAGTGAACAATTATAAAGAGAGGAAATATGGTTTCTAGATAAAAAGAAATTTGAATTCACGAACATGAAAAATACTGATTCCCCACTTACCAGTTGAATTTTGAATGTTCAATGTGTTATTCACCGATTTAAAATTGAAATGTTGATGAGGAAACATGAATCGTGATTCTTGGCTTTTGACCCTGTCTATGTTTAATGGTCTGTTAGTTGCTGCAATGAAGTTCATTTGAACTTCATTACGCACTTCATTTGAACTTCATTACGCACTTCGTTCGAACTTCATTACGCACTTCATTGCAGAATCCTGAGGTGGTATGAACGGGGACATCCGAATACAGTGTCATTTGCTCATAACGGTATCTCATGGAGCGAAGGACTTTTTCCGTTTACAGCGGGCTGATTGCTGAAATTGATGGACAAAGCGATATGATTATGATAGACAAAGAAGACCTTGGGACGATACAGCTATTCTAATGGTTGAAATAGGTGGTTCCTATAGACTAAGGGGATAAATGATGGACTAACTATAGAGTCTCTCGTTGGTTGCCGTTAGTAGTCTACTACCTACCTCACCTCCTTTGTCCATTGCAACCATTACCCGCTTCCACCCATAGGATCCCTCCATCTCTTTTGTCTTCTTTGTCTATAGCTCTTTCCATCAATTTCAACAATCAGCCCGCTGTAGGTTTTTGTCATAAGCAGGTCTATTTCCGCAGCAATTTTACGGAAAACATTAAAATTCTATCGATGTTAACTTTCCATCATAAGCATACTGAAATAAGAAAATATAGATTAATAAATAGATGTAGAAAAGGGGACACAACCCTTTGGTTGGAACTGCCCCCTTTTTACATTGTTTTCTGTGCTTAATGCAATGGAAAGCATACCAAAACCAGCACTGTCAAAAACGCAGTACTGAAAATTTTGCCTTCGCAGACTGAGGTCATTCGCCCTGTGGCGATACAGGAAAATGCAGAACGCCGAAGAGTTATAGCGGCTGCTATTTCTGTAAGTCGAAAGTAATTCACTTCCATTGAACTTGTCGTGTAAACCGTGTTTCGATCGTTGAAACTTAAATATCTGTAAAAAATAATTGGATTTGTATAAACTTCAAGTTTACTTGCTCAATAATAATAACGATACATTATCACCAACCGACGAACACTGTCATAATGAATTTTTGAATTGAGTTTCATTTTTTGTGAGTTTCAGTTAGTTTTTGAGGGACTCTGGTCTCGACATACGCACCCGAAAGATTTCCCATCGAACAGTTGGTTGACAAGGTTCAGTGATGTTATAGGAGCCTCTCATACATCTGAATACAGGTACTTTCACATCGTTGACATGATAAATTTTGCAAATTTTCCCCAACTCTGGGACTAGAGGAGGTCGGACCATTTTGTCAAGGGAGGAGGGGAGGGGGCGTGCGTTGCTAGGAAAGTCTTAAAATTTCACTGTGACACCCCGTGCCGTACGGTGTCATGTTTGCTCCACATGATGGATGGATCGACCCCAAAAAGTAAGATTATGTTTTACTTGCTATTTTCATCTGTTACAGATTTTTGTAGCGACATTGTGAAATAACATTTCAATACTTAGCACGACTAAACCTAACTCAGTCTGAGCCATCCAACCGCTTGCCTGTAAAAAAAAGAGGAAAAAAAGAAGAAAAAAAAATATATGGCAAATTTTGACAGAAGTATGGGAAATTCTCAATGATTCAAGAATTACGAGTTGAATGCTGCAATGTCTGCTATTTTGCAGACATATTCAGTCTGCTTTGCGTCAAACTTTTGGCTTTCCAAGATTCGTTTACTCGGTGGATTTACTAATTCACACCGAACGATTGAAATTAACTCAATTCGAATAATGAAAAAATAAATTCGATTTTTGCCAGAATCGATCAGCCTCGTAACTTTTACCCAAGTCATTACCTTTTAAATTACTAAAAAGCAAAATGCGGCTAACTCAAGCGGTCATATTTTTGAAAATCGAAATAGAGACCCCTAGTTAAGTTGTGTCTGAACTAATTGAATCTTTTTCTGTCTGATGAAAGGTTCTGGGAGTATGGCGGATTTGCATCAGAAGGTTTGCGTCAAGTGGCTGAAAGCGGGGCTCCCAGAATGCTAGAATCTGAGTTGAAATCACAAGTTGGTAACTATTCTTTTCGTAATTTTGTCCCGGGACCGTTTGAGCAAAACGTAAAAGCTCCCGACAATACAAGATGCGAAGATATCAGTATTATATCAAAGATATACGTGAAATTGCATGATAGGAGGATATTCTAAAAGCAAAACAAGTGCACTGCTTACGCTATACTCAAACGGCCTCTCGCAGTAATTATATTAAGTTTACTTGATTTAAACTGCAAATTTCCTTTCTATTTAATTTTATTTATAAATCAATGGAAATGAAAATAAGTCATTCACATGTTTAGGTGATACATTATACATACTCATTATTTACGCACCCTTTTTAAGGGGATGAAGAATACACAGAACAGATAAGAATAAAAAGCAGAACACCCCGAAACGAATTACTTTTTGCAACGAGGAACCACTATTTCTGAATTAGTTTAGACAGCATATGTGTGAGTAGTTTCTCTAAGGAGATAGCTCCTTTTCTCGGTGCTCTAGAGCGCTGAACGTTTTGAGTTGCAAAAATGTCACAGTTTTTTCTCAAAGTGAAAAGCGCTGAGAATTACTAACATACTCCCACAGAGTATCACATTATGCGGATCAATTATCTATTATTTGGACTACATTTTGCGATGAGATGCTACTGTTTCTGGCTTATTTTAGAAACAACGTTAGAAACGTATGTGCCATAAGTTCCCTGTGCAGATAGGTTTTTCCAAAGAAGAGCCAACACAGGAGGTCTTCATTGCAAAATGAAGTCTATTTACAGCTTATTCCACAATCCTCACATTGGAGCTCATACAAACGAGAAGAAATGTTACACATCTAACTAAATTAGATAAGTAATTATTCACTAGAAAAAACAACACATTGGATCGAGAGTCCAGACTCTTAAAAATATCGACAAGAAAAAGTACTCTTGATTCAATCAGAATATAGCTTAAATTAAGAACCAAGCCTCTTAATTTAAGCGGATTTCGTTTTGATTCAAGCAAAAATCCGATTGAATCAAGAGTATTTTTCTTGTCAATGTTTTCAAGAGTCTGGACTCTGGATCCAATGTGTTTTTTTTTCAATTGTTCCATGACTAAACTTATAAGTCTAATAGCTTAAATTCAACTGCCACATCTTAGATTTTACCAGGTTACGTAGTTTCGAAATTTTTAATTTACGGAGTTTATATTACTCGTATATCTCAAGTACTGACTACTAATCGAAAACACGGACCTCAGTGTCTTAACGGAGTGAAACTTTCGTGTTCTTTTTGCAAATCAATTGCCGTTACCTGTACCTAAGTGGGCATTACTTTTGTCATTTTATGCTTTATTTTTGTGATTTAATGAATGATCCCTGTTTTTCTCAGAGCAAGCACATCCGGACCATTATCAAGGCGCGTGGTATCAGCTACCCGAACGTGACAGGAAAGACTTTCGCCGTATTCAGGGTGGACAAGAAGCATCACCTCATATCCGTTGTTTCCATGATAGGTGAGTTAAAAAACCATTTTCGGGGTAGCCAATGAGAGGATATTAGAAAAGGCTAAATGGATTGCATTTTGCAAAAAGGAACCAGGGGCATTGCAATGTTGCTAAAATTGTGCAACTTCACCCATTGCAATATGACGATTACGATTTATATCCGGAAAAAATATGAAATTTACAAGGTAATTTTTGTCCTAAATTTACAATTTTAGTGAGTTAAATAGAAACTGTTTGGAGATAATCAGGCATTCCTTCCAACACAAAGGGAGCTGCACAATCTCAGTAATATTGTATTGCTCCTGGTTCCTTTTAGAGAAATGCAATCCAAATGCACCTCAGCTGATTTCGCACGAAAATTTCCAAACTATTTGCAGTCTGACGGTAGAGAGGGGGCCCGAAAATGCGAGTAATTTTCCTGCCATGCTGCGCAAAAACGCCGTATAAGCATTCGAATGTTGCCAAATTTCCTTCCAGAAACTTTTTTTTTTATAGAGAAAGTTACGAATATTCGTTCTTGGTATTTTCAGATTTTTCAGATCAAATTACGAACGAAATCCTCTGGAAAATCGGAAGAGGAATACTCACAAATTATTCTCAAAATTCGTAATTTGTCAAAGGAAATTTGGCAACACCTGATGGCTCATACGCCGTTTTTCCTTAGCCCGGCAGATCTCAAGTTCAAGCGAACGCCGCGCCGGACGGCAAGTTGGGCGAATCTCAACTTTCCATGATGTATGTTTCGTGTCATCTCGTTGGCATGTTCCCAAAATTTTATCACAGCCTCAGACGTGGAGTGACATTAATTTCGCTCGCGATGGGTTGACCCTCAAATTTATCCATCGTTGTCAGATGGCGGTGAAAATCACCAATTTATCCCAACCCCGTATGAATTACCGGTAAAAACGAAAAAAATTTCTTACAAACCGACAACCTTAAACTTATCTCCGCTAGGCCGAATTTATGCACCAGGAAATGATGCATGTGAAAGAGTAAACATGCACACTGCGATTTCAGCACTCTGGAACTGCGTGATAAACATTGTAGCAGTTGTTTTTCTAGTTGTTTTTCATCTGTTCGCAAAAACCAGAATTTATAATATGAAACGTAACACCATGTGGACTGCACTACGTAAAAAAGAGCTAGTTTTTTTAGCTTATCTACAAAAGCGCCTGTCGGCGAGCGGGAATCTGAAGCATGCTGATTCCTAAAATAAATTAAGTAACAAATTTCGAATTTCTTTGCTTATTTAGCCCATGTATGTATAATATGTAAGAAGGTATTAAAAAACGCCGTATTAAGATGCAGTGGCGGAGTGTGAATATTTGCTATCGATATTTTCCCATTTGAAGCTATGCTAAAGAATCGATTATTAATTTATTGAAGCTCAACAATCGATACGTAGCCAATGCAGTCAGCTGTGTGTGTATTTGCAATTGGCCTTGCTCGAATGAGCATCAGTATTGTATCGTCGATGATATCTAAGATCGGTCTTTGCCCGTAACATAAACTGCCGTGCTATAAGGAAAAACGCCGTATGAGTCTCCAGATGTTGCCACATTTCCTTCAATAAGAAATAAATTTACTGTCAAAATGGTAAAAGATCTGAAAATTCCAAGGAAAAATATTCAGAACTTTCCTCAATAATAAACATTTTATTGATGGAAATTTGGCAACTCTGTTCATATGGCGTTTTTCCTTAGCACGGCAGTATAACTCGCAAGTATGCACGGACTCGCTGTAAGCTTTTCTCCGTCGTTTCAAAACAAAGTTCTATTTGCCTACTGTATCTTTCAGATCCCTCACCGGATTGGATAGTGGGAGTGTCTGGCCTTGAACTGTGCCTGCCTAATTGCACATGGGTTCAGTCTAAAACATTCAATATGTACCCGTGGGATATCGGCACCGACAGTGGTATAACCTACATTGTGAGTATTTGCAACATATTCATACCGTAAAATGTTATTCTTAACTGGATTTATGTTCAAATTAGTACCTTATGAGCTTTCTACCTTGAATGTTAACGCAATCCAAAAAATTCCTCCGAATTTCCCAATTTTTTCTGATCAAAACGACAAAGCTTCCCCGAAGATACGCTTCAATTACCTTTTTAGCAAAAGTTGCACCATAGTATTGTATGTACCACTTATTTTGCACCCTACCCAATTTGTTTGTTGGTCCCGAATGTCATTCGTGTCATTAATTCGAGGCTTTTTTGGTTGCAGAATTTTCTTTCACTTTAGGATTTCACAAACTTTGACAAGTAATTCTTAAATTTTAAATGAAAAACGGCCTATTTATAGTTGTTTTCACATGAGTTCCCTCTTTAAGGAGATGCCATGGGTATACATAAAGGAGTTAACAATGTCTCTATTTGATGGACACCAAGAGATTTAATGTATCACCTTAAAAGTGGATAAATGTTAAAAACCGCTGGTAAAATTCAGCAATGTTGGTTGGTAGGGACGTATCATAACATTTGCAAAACTTATAGTTTTCCTCTGGTGTCTCATATTTTTTGTCGCAACATCATCGTAATTTTTTGCCCATAATGACTTAATTATAGAACTGGATTTCAATCAAGGTTTTTGAATTTGTTATGGTTACGTATTATTGAAAATCTTAAACCCTCCTCAATCAAAATATAAATTGGACGTATTTATGCTAAAAGGAACTATGTTATCTATGCAAACCCTACGCACATAGTTCCTTTTGGCATGAATACGTCCAATTTTACGGAGCTCCTGAAGAAAGGAGCTCATTAAGGTTCGACAATGGAACGGACCTAATACTTATCTATGTCTATGCCACAGTCTCCAGACATACCAACTGTACCCCGAGACAGAATTCAGAAAATAACTACCAGCTGGCCGGATGATCCCAAGTCGCCCTTTTATGACCCATCGGGTATGTATTATCTTGTTCGATTTTTTTAGAATTGCACATATTAGGTATTAATTTTTATAAACCCCAGTCTTAAAAGAAGCTTCCCAAAAAAGATTAGGAGCATAAGATATAAAAATCTACCAGAGACAGTGAAATAATGTGCCAGGTTTCATTCCTAAAAAATTAGGAACGACCCTGCTTAACCGTAAGCAGCGGAGCCACAATTATTGCAGTTTCTCCACCCGAATTTAGATGCACTTATTTATCTGTTTTGGAAAATTATTAGTAGATAAGTCGTTCCTAATACAGTAAGAAAAAGGTTACTTATAATAAATGCTATCTGCGTATCCATGCCTGTTATGTATATCATGAGCATATCTATATCATCATGCCAGCAAATCGTGCTAATGCATGCTTCGCGACATCGCGCAGTGTCATATGCGTTGATGTACGCGCAAGAAAAAACGCCTTCAATTTTTTTGATTATGCAGTATATACATTCGTTAAACACGAATAGTTGCATCAAGGCATTAGCGTTATCTCCGCGTCGCCATTCGCAAGTGCCAAGATATACTGTGTACTCAGTTTTAATTATGTTTGTAAACAAAACTCAACGACTTCTTTCCCTACGATACTATCTTCATTTTATATTTTAGGATTTTTGTATGCTGGGAACCGTACTAGAAACATGTATCTAGACAGGTTTTTACTTGGATTTTTTTTTTCCAAACAGAGTTTCCGATTGATTGTGAGTTGTGTGTTCTTTTTGGGGGGAACAAATTATCCGTTATGAAAATCAATCTGTTTTGAGTTTGAATAAAGGTAGAAACTAATGTCAAAAATAAATATTAATAAAAGGGTGATAAAATTAACAAGGAAAAATAATAATCGTCATGTTTTGAAATTAAATGTTTCATTATTTTTTTTAATTGAGAAAGAAACTCACATCTGAATTTTCACGGTAAATATGAGATGAAACCCTGAGTGAAGATATCGTTAGAAATCATCTCAGACTAAGCATTGAATCTTTTTTGGGAAGACTACACAGACTTTCAACAGTGGCGTGGACTGCTTCGCGATCCATTGATTTATCTGCCATTTAAACCCATGGAAAAGGATCGATAAACAGGGTGTTCGCAACGAATACCGTAATAATCGATTCTTTCCCATAGCTTCAAATGGAGAATTATCGAAAATAGATCATTCACGCCTCGCCACTGACTTTCAGTCTCTCCCTCATTTTAAGCCTTCCTAACAGATGCGGTGCCGAAGTTACGTTTTTAGAATCATTCGAGTATTCTCAGCATTAGTTCTGAATATAAAAAGGGGAGGGTCGCGGAAATGAATAAGAAAATGACGTTAAAACACTAAATTTTTCCAGGTGCCGAAATGAAACCTCTAGCAAGACTCATTCTCAACCAACAACGACTTTACGAAAAGACGTGCACCGACTCCAGCAAGGAGGACGTCGAAGTCAATAGCGAGGGTAAGCCGATGATAAAGTAAATGATCAAGCTTCCTAAAATATTATTTCTAAGTCCAAGCGTTTCCGAGGAGACATTAATTTCCTCAGCATATAATTGTTGGGAATATTGGCTGAAACTGCAAGGAAAACTGCAGGATCACCCGAAAATCATTAAAGTCAAGTTATAAAATTCGAAGCCAAACAGTTCAAAAAGACTAAAAGCTTCAAAATTTGCTCGTATAATTCACGAGTTATTAAGATTTTCGATGCAAATTGTTGGAAGCACACAATGGCACAGTTTCAACATCTCAGGAGCGCTCGTCAAGCAATACTGTACCTGTCAATGGTTCCTTCCAAATCAATATCGTAACGTAATGTTCCAAGTAAAATAATTAGACACTCACGTAGCCAACGTTGTCTTATTAGTTAGTCTTTAAGGCCTCTCCACGGGACATTTTCATGAGATTTGTCCCAAGTTCGAATCGCTGGAATGAAACTTCTGGGATTTTTCCCAGTTACCGTCTCCACGGGACGAGGCTCATACGGTCCTGGGACTAGTTTGCGCGGGAGGATAAATTAGATAAAGTCTAACCGGGATTAAAAGAATAATTGCACTCAATCGACAATTAGACACATTATTTTAACAAAACAAATATGAACAATGGAGTAATCAACAAAATATTGCACGATTCGTTTTCACTTCTTCTTCCTCTCTCAGTGGGTCCTAGGGGCACAAGGACCATACTTGGTACTAGGAAAAATATTGATTAATTCAATATTTTTCCCAACTTCGTAAGTAGGATTTTTCCCTGGGACAAATCCCGTGAAACGGCCCGTGAAGACAAGGCCTAAAGGTCAACATTGATCCTTCAGAATCTTGTCAATCTCAATAAGGTTAGTTAAGTGATATTTTAGTTTATCCGACGGAACTATAAGACGAACTTATAGTACCCCGCTGATCCGCAAAGCTAGAGATGCATGTGACTCATCAGTAAGAAAAGCTCTCTTCATACAGGATTTTGATAATTTCAGAGTGCGCTGTCGATGATTGGCAAGAATGGGGTCCATGTTCGGAGTCCTGTGGTCAGGGCATCAAACTTCGACAGAGACAGCTTAGAGACGGATCCTCTGGGGAGAGTTGCAACGTAGATTTGATCCAGAGAGCTCCGTGCTACAACTATGACGATGTACTCTGCAGGTGAGAGCTACATTTCAATCAGAACCCTCTAATTTGCGTTTCAATCATCTCACATCTGAGCTGCAGTTTTAGCACCGTAAATAAAAAAAAAGTCACATGAGGGGCATGGAGGGAAAGCTGCATAATTGCAATTTTTGAAAAAAATTGAGTCATTAATGATTCCAAGTGAAACTAGTCTGAATGCATATTATGTGAATTATTCGCTCCCAATTTCCAATTTTTAAGCATCAAAAAGTCAGTTTGAACTTTTTTTCGCCATAAGGATTCGTGCAATGCCGAAACTTCAAAAATACGCGTTTCTCGAAATAGCAAAAATGCATTCATGCGCCTCGTCCTCCGAGCCACTCAAATCCTAAGTGTCCTCGCTGAATGCTCCGAATCCGGCTGATCCACACTGGAAAAAAAAAAAAAAAAAAAAAAAAAAAACACAGGATCTAGAGTCCAGACTCTTAAAAACATCGAGAAGAAAAAATACTCTTGATTCAATCGGATTTTTGCTTAAATCAAGAACCAAGCCTCTTAATTTGAGCGGATTTCCTTTTGATTTAAGCAAAAATCTGATTGAATCAAGAGTATTTTTTCTTGTCAATGTTTTCAAAAGTCTGGACTCTAGATTCAATGTATTTTTTTTCCAGTGCAGGTACAAAACCACGTATCTTATTTTGCGACATAGTAGACTCTCTGTCACATTTATTTCTCCTTTGGAAAACTAATCAATAATCTCTTACACTTTTAATTTGGAATTTGTTTAATTTGGAAGGATGCGTGGAGGAGGGAACGTGGATGCAGGTTGCGAGGTGACTGATTGGAGTTCCTGGTCCAAATGCTCCGTGGAGTGCGGCAAAGGGGTCCAAGCCCGATTCCGGAGCTTCAAAAACCCGGACGCGGCCAAAGAGTGCCTGGCCTCGCAGAACCACCTGGACCTCGAACAGACGACCGATTGCGACGGGGAGTCCGACTCCTGCACGCAGAATGGGGTGAGAACTCCGAAAATATTTTGAAAATCATTTTTAAAGGTTATAGGACATTTCGTCGACGATTCTTTGTTCACGCACCTGTTTTTTACAGTATAATTTACGTCCACGCGTTTTTTCGGCCCGGGAGTTTTGGTCCACGTGCTAGTTGAAATCCAAAGTTAATTGGCCCACATGTAAATACAAACGACAATTCTGCCGTGCTGAGGATGAACGCCGTATGAACATTTGAGAGTTGCCAAATTTCCTTCGATAAAAAGTTAGTTTTTGAGGAAAGTTATGAATATTTTTACGAGAAATTTTCAAGAACTTTTGGTAAAATTGCGAACAAAATTATCTGAAAAATTGGAAGAAAAATCTTTACAAATTTTCCCGAAAGTTCATGATTTACCAACGAAAATTTGGCAACGCCTGAAGGTTCATACGGCGTTTTTACTTAGCACGGCAGAATTTCTCACGAGGTTTTTAGATGAAAATGTATAATGTCTTGGAAGAATGAGGGTTTGCTTGTTTTTTTGTTTCGTCTTTTTGGTCCAACGGAGAATAATATGTAGTTGAGAGTTTTGGTAAAAATGGGGGAGCGTCAATTCCATGAGACAAAATTCACCAAAACTCTCTACACCTCTTTGGTGTAACAGGACTTTATTATCTTTCAAGAAATTCCCACCTTGTTATACCTGAACCGGATAAACCTCTATATTTGCCTCAGCTGAAGGCTCTTAGATTTTTCCTGTGTACGACAAGTATCTTGATTTATTTTGCGAGGAAAGATCTGTACTTTTAAAGGATGCCTGTCATTCTTAATACGCTCAATTTCGTATAGTACTGTGCAACACCTCTGTTGTGAAATAGTTGCTTCAGTCGCCGCCGCACGGCGGGCGGGCGGTCAGTGCGAAACGCGCATTGGCGCCTACAAACCTAAGTGGATACTTCAAGCATTGTGCAATGCGTGAAGTATCCACTTAGGTTTGTAGGCGCCAGTGAGCCTCTCCCGCTGGCAGCACGCCGCTCAGCTCTGTTAGGCTCTAATATTTAAACTAGCATAGTCAGCGTTTTTTAACTCATGATTTTGAAATTTTTGCACACTCTGCATTGATTATTCTCACTTAAATTGATGGGGAAAAAATATGTATCAATTTATCAAAGGAGAATAATAATATAATGTGTGTTTGTTAAATATTGGTGGTTCCGTGTCAAATTCGAGTGCAGTTTCGATATCAGTATTGAATGCGATGTTTTCTCTCTAAAAAAACCACGCCTATAATACGTTGAATTTCTTTGTTAAAATTGGTAAGTGAGTGCTTTAGTCTCCTGACAACAGAATTGCGATCTCAAAATTGGAGAAAAATGACGAGTAGCTGAAAAAATGGAACCAACTGATGCGATATATCGCATGCCGTTCTGATACAAAATATGGTGTCCATCGAATCACCTTAAATAATCTATTCTTGTCGGAGCGCCTGGCTCTTCTGGGAATCGATACATTTCCATAAGTTAAAATGGAGAAAAAAGAATGTTGCCAATTTGTTGGAGCCGCTAATGATTCTGTTATGGTTGTATTTGTAGGATGAGTCGTCAGTAGACCCAGAGCTGGAGGAGAAATGTGTGGGTGGTTGGTCGTTGTGGTCAGCGTGCACGGTGAGTTGCGGCATTGGAACGCGGCAGCGGACCAGGGAACTGAATCCGGACATGGACACCGAGTCCGAGTGCAACGCCATTCCTTTGACCGAGACCATCGAATGCCAAGGCGATTTTCCCTCCTGCGATATGACCGAGGAGCAAGCCAGAGGTAAGCACCTCGCAACTATCAGTTAAGGCGTTCTTCTGTGAAAACGACGCACCAGCTTTGCAATGCTGCTCAAATTGTGCAGCTTACGATTAATGCATTACACTGTTAAAACTATCTGCCAAACTACGTAAGTGGTGTGAATGCGGAAGGCCTCCCCTTCCCTACAGAAATCTACACTCTGAGTTATTAAAACGTTTTAACCACAACACCTTGGTTCTTTTTCACCCACATTAGTATTTCTTATTTAATTGCTCCTTTTTGGGACTCAAAATAGCAAGCATCGTCAAGAAATTCAGTTTCTTCGGTAAAAATTGGAAAAATATTGCCTCATCAATACCATTCCTGCATGTCCCTTTCTACTAACCCTGTTACTAACAAATCCAACCGGTGCTTGACAGAGATCTGTCAGTTGCCGAAATCGATCGGTCGCTGCCCGAAACCAATGTACGAAAAGTGGTACTTCGACTTCCTCTCGGCCTCGTGTAAGCCGTTCCTATACACCGGTTGCAGAGGCAATGAGAATCGGTTCGGCTCAGAGGAAGAGTGTAACAAAGTCTGCGGAGCCCTGAGAGGTAAGTGTCCAGCTCACTGCTGGCTGCATTATTCTCCTTGTAAGGCGCTGCCATAGGTGCATAGAGTCGTAATGTAAATGGGGGAGCTGGCGCCATTTTCTGGTCGACGAGTTCCGAGTCCGGTGTGCGTCGAGCTTTGGTCACTTTTTCGATACATTTTCGATCCAAAATGGCGATGTAAGCTACGTAATAATTCCTATTCTTTTGTTGACATCGGATGGCCGGGTCCTCGTGTACCGAAAACAATCGATTATGTGTCAAAAAAGTGACCCCGCGTGACACCAGAGTCTCAGAATTCGGGACCTGGAAGATGCTTAAAAGTGGCTCCAGCTCTTCCATTCATACTACGACTATGCATTTTATGAGCGCAGCCTACACCTACACCAGGGACAATTGAGTGCATTTAAACCAAGTAAAAGCTGTGGTTAAAATTATTAAGTTAGTAATGTTCCAAATGAGCTCTTAATTAATAATGTATTCATTACCACTAATAGTGGTATTCTTTCCACTTATATTCGTAATTTTAACACTGACTGAAATGATCATTTAATGGTAAAAATACCACCCATGGCTATCACTGATGAAGAGTTCAAAAGTAAAACAAAAAACACACGGATTTAGATAAGTGCATTGATTTCATAAATCATTCTTCAAAATTATTTGGAAGTTAAAATACTTGCAGAACTTAAAGGCACTTAATAAATGCTCAGGTAGTGATAGACATTTTAAGTGGTGCTTTCTGTATATACTTTAGGGAGTAGTGCTGTCCCAAAAGTTTTAAGGCAATATTATTTTTACTTGCCTAATGGTTAATCATTTAAACTTTAAGGGGGAAAAATAGAGAAAAAAACAGAGCTACGGTGTCTGAATCGTCAGCTGGTGTTGAATCGTAACGCTAGATTTGTGGGGATACGAATTCTGGAATAAATTTAAGTTGAAATTGCTGCAAGGGAGGTGTTTTCTGGCCAACCTCAAAAATTGAGGATGAAATTACGCAATTTTCGTGCCCTTCATAGTAGCTGCATGTCAGTGGGCTAGGTACTAGACAAAAAGCAAATGATTTCTCTTTCAAATCTTACTCAGAAAACGAGCCATAAAATTTGAAATTTTGGGAATTAACTCCTAATTGAGGTATTAATAAGTATTTTTAACACAGTTCAAATTAAAGAATTATACAAATGACCTTACTTTTATTTTAGCTATTTAACCAATATTAATTTTAAACGCACTTATATCTTGTTCAGGAGTTAATTTTCAGACTTAGCGTTCCGTGATTTGTTTCATTTACGGCATTTCAAGAGAAAATATGTTTCGTAGTGCTTTAGGCCTTATTTTATTGTCTAGGGGCCTATTCTGCTTCCTCTGAATTTATAGTCAGAATACGCCACTGTCTTTTTAGATCATTCGCTATGATCACGAGTACTTATCAAAGAATTTCACTGCCGATGTAAAAAAAAAATTGAATAGGATTTTGTGTTTGCTCTAACAAACTAACTCTGTGTGATCGCTTTTGTTATGTTTGCTCTCAAAATTTAAAAACTGCAGCGGAACTCAACAAAAAAAGAGTAGCTCGACTGAAAAAAATGTACGGGCTCTCCCTAACAGGTGTTTTCTCCTACCGCTTGGATCATGTTCAGTCAACGTGTGGTAAGGCTTTATTTTGCTCCATGTCAAAAGAGATGCATTAACATAGATAGGGACTGTTAGAATACGACGTAAAAAAAATCAGGAGCATAACCGATTGTTAGCTCGAAAACTACCGTATCTCGGTTTGAAATGTTGTGGGCTTCCCATCATACTTCATTTTTTCTATTGAAAAACTAATCAATATAATTTCTCTAAAATATCTGCAATGGAGATGTTGCATGTGTGAGGGATTTGCGATTTGACCATTGATTCTTATGTAAAAGTTCGGGAGAAACACGATGGCGCCACTGGTTTTTTCTGAAATCATCTCCCAAGCTCAAAAAAAGCTCTCAAAGTGAGGCCAAAATGGAGGGGATGTCCTACCCTACCCTGAGAGTCCACCTCTACATCAAAACAAACTCTCAGATTGGGAGCAAATACATTAGCAGAGTTGCCAATTTATTTGGGGACTCTAAAACTGAGAACACGGCAACCCTGCTAATGTATTTGCTCCCTATCTTTGCATGAAGAGTTTGTCTTGATGTAGACGTGGACTCTCAGGGTAGGGTGGGATACCCCCTCCATTTTGGCCTCACTTTGAGAGCTTTTTTTTGAGCTTGGGAGATGATTTCAGAGAAAACCAGTGGCACCATTGTGTTTCTCCCGAACTTTTACATAAGAATCAACAGCCAAATCGGAAATCCTCTACACATGCAACATCTCCATTCAACCTTTTTTCTGAAGAATTCTGTGAAAAATTCAAACAAAAAAAATTGGTTCGTCCTCCTCTGACAAAGTGACTTAAGGGAGGATCTTATAACACACATAACCTTCAATTAAATACACTCGCACGTGGAGTTCCACTTTAACCATCAATCTTTGACATACTTAGGCAAAAACATAGAATTTCAATGTAAACCGAGTTGGAGGAGCCTAGGTTGTAGAATTTACTGTTTATACAAATGGATGAATGCTAGAGAGGATTAGTTGCGAAGTCTTACCTGACAACTTAAATGTCCCTGAACGGCGTGGAGATTTAATGGTCGCGGGAGAAGTGTTGTATCCCCTCATACAACTTTTATCGAGAGGCGAATTCATAAAAAACAGCATTTTTCACCGAAATATTTGCAACTCTCTTCGATAAAAACACAGCAGTGTTGCAATAAAATGCATCTTCTTTATCGATAAGTAATCAATTTTACCCAGTTTTCAGCAACATCAACACAAGAACTGTCGGCCCCTGAAATAGAAAGATATCAATAACAGGAAGATATAACTTTCTGCCTTTTCATTGAGGCACCATGTGATAATCTTACTTCCACGAAGTGGGGGGTTTCCAAATTGCAAGTCATGCCACAAATCGCGTAATTATTAAATTAGCAAGGGATTGCAATTTCAACTATATTTGCGTAACATTAACATTGTTGCTTACCGATGGTGAAACATCAAAAACGTGTATCTCATTTGCGATGTTGCAAAATCTCCGCTTCCGTTTTATTTGATCAAAGGAAAGCGAACTAACTAACACAACGCTATATTGCTTGAATTATTCACAGAATGTGCTACACACGGAAAGAAAGAAATCAGGGAGTTTTCGATTGTAGTTCAATTCAAATATATTCATTCGTTGAGTATTTTCCAATTTAGGAAACAGAATTATAATTGAAAGTCTGCAGCATTGCAGACCGTTCAGATACGCGTTTTTGCAGTTTTACCTGCGGTTACCTTCCTGTAATTTCTGATACACTATTCTCCATCATATTAATGGCTGAAGTCGAAAAATGCATACCTCCGATAGCTGCGTTGCAAATCTCCGCTCGATCATGAATTTTTCGTTCATAAGAAAACTTTACCTATCCCCACAGTTTTTTTCCTTAAATTTTTTTTTGCTCGTTCAAAAATATCAAATATTTCAATAGGATTCAATTTCAATGGGAAATATTTTGATTATAGTTTTGCCTACTCCACTTAATTTTCTTTATGGAAGAAAAATCCTTCCAATTCTAATAAAATAATTTTTAAGACGCTTGATGGACGGGGTGAGGCAGGGGAGTAAAAAGAGTAAGAAGCTGCCATTGGGGGCGCGCAGCGCCCCGGGGGTTGGGCTGCGTAGCGGCCAGGGGGCGGACCTCCCAGTAATGAATAAAAACTAGTCTGAGATGTTTCAGCTTGGCAATGAAGATACACATTTTCCGACTTTAGCCATCATCTTATCACTTCTTGTCACTACTTTTGCGATATCCTGGGAGTTCTAATACCTTATTTGAATGGCGCAAGACTAAAGAGTCATGTGAACTTTATTTTTGGTATTTTTAGACCCGAACGAGGAATCGAGCAGCACTCAGAGGCCTGAATACTCTGGATTAGACTCCGCATCTCAAATTATGGAGCCAACCAAGGCCGCTAACCCGGTAAGAATAATTCAAAATGATTCCTCAGAAGTTAAAAATATGTTATAAAAATTTTCGGCACGAACCCCCCCCCCCCCCCCCCCCCTACCTTCATCCTATTCCTGATACAGCCCATCGCGCATCGAATGAGAAGCTCTTTTTTCTACATTATTGGCTTTTTAGGTGCCGAGTCATGGTTTTTGGTGCGCATTTCCGCACATTCCTCTCGTGTTTAACCTTCTGCGGCATGGCCGTCACGAATTCGTAATAAAGTATTTTTGGGGTTTTTTAAAAATTGAATCTTGCCCCTCTGGCGTGATTTTGCAAAAATTTCATCAGTTTTTTCTTTTTTTGAAAAATTGATTCTCTTAAATTTAAAATTTTGAAAACAAATTGGGTACTCTATTTTTTTATGTAAGTTACATAATATGTGATACGCAAGCTGTGATACGAAATTGCATATCCTCACCGTTAACTTATAAATAATTAATATTTCCCTTCCCGCAGACCGACGAAAACGGCGAAGGGGACCCAGTTGACTGCGTGGTCTCTGATTGGAGTAGGTGGTCCAAATGCTCCTCCTTGTGTGGTGGATATAAGGAAAGGACTAGAACTATACTTGTAAGTAGCTTTTGCCTAAATTTTGATTTTTAACTTCGCGATTGATTGTTGCGCTGTGGCAATGTGACTGATTATAATTGACTCTGCCTTGCAAACCAAATGCGCTATATGAGAAATCGAAAGTTGAAAATGTTGATGAATGAAACTCTCAAAAACATTCGACGAAAAAAGTTTACTAGTTTTTTTGGGATGTTCAATTTTTATCAGAGAAAATTTTCAACGTCCAAAGGTTCATGCGACGTTTTTCTTTGGCGACGCAAACGTGAGCACATAGCGCCGATAAGTAGATGCTCTTGGAAAAAATGAGTTCTCCTCAATTCGCAAAGCGAATTGAAAACAAATCAGGCTTTTTTACACCTGAAAGCATGAGTATGACTGATTGATTTTGTTGCTTCAACTTTTCAATTTCGAAGCTTTAAAAGTGAGGGAACTTATTTTGTAGATGATCCTCGTATGCAATGCGAGTGACGGTAGGACGATGGGTATATTTTTCCCTATCAAAATGTGAATTACCTAAGGGGTATTTTGTAATAAAAAAGCTGCGATTATTATTTATTCGCAAAATAGTGTCCCCTTAAAAAACCTGCAGCTTGTGAAACAAATTATACACCTGCAAGCAGTATCTGAGCGTTAAAGGAGAGTCAAAATACTTGTCTATCCGCTCCTTGATATTTATTATAGATCATTTTTACCAACACCTTTATTACCAAAAAAGCGCATCCTTGTTTGATCGAGGGATTTAACATTTTCCTTACAAGAAAGGTTTCATTAAAAAGTGTAAAAATTGTAATTTAATTTGTTCTTTTTTTGCAGGTGTATCCAGCTAATGGCGGGAAACCGTGCCCCAAAAAATTAATCCGCACAAAATTATGCGCTAAAAGATGCGGTAAGTTTTTTTCCATTTTTCTCTCACTACCTTCATATACTGATCCCTGTTTTATATTTAGGTCATGAGAATAACAGTGCGGCGATCCATAATACCTGTGATGTTCGGTTTTAGTAACTGGTTCTTGGTTCTCGGGTACTGCACAGCGATCAATCTCTTTTACCAATCGGTGCATATTACCGGACTCTTGTCTACTTTGTTTAAGAGTTTGATTGAGCGCACAAGCGTGACTATTAAGAGGCCATGTTGCCTACACTGGAAACTGAAGGCAAACTGACTATTTAAACTTCCGTGCTAAAGGGAACCGTGCCATGGGAACCTTCAGGCGTTGCCGAATCCCCCTCGATAAATTACGAATTTATTGGGAAATTTGTTGTTGTTTTTCTTCAAATTTTTAGGACAATTTTTTTTGCAATTTGATCTTAAATAGCTGACAATATCAAAGAAAAATATGCATAACTCCCCTAAAAACACAGGTTTTATGCGAGGAAATTAGGCAACTCTCAAATTTTCTGCGGCGTTCTCCCTAAGCACGCTCAGTAAAGTCTACTCCCGCTTTTCCCTCGAACAATCGTGACATGAGACTGATACGACAATTCCTCCACGTGTGAACTCGTATTGCCTATACTGAAAACTGAAGGGGAACCGATAATAAATTAAAGCCTTCTCTTAGTGCTTGATTAAGCCTATACCCGCTTTTTTCCCTCGATGAATCGTGACTTCCGAGGGCGACACCATTATTCGGCCACGCGAATGCTCGTGTTGCCTACACAAAAAACAGAAGGCTAACTAACAATTAGTTAAAGCCACTGCTCCCGCTCGGTTAAGACTAAAATTTGCCGAGACCGCTCCCTCCCCCGGACCCACCACCGTAGATGGGGGTGTTCCGTACCCTCCAGAATGACTCTCGAATGCGTAAAAACGATTTTTAACAAGTTTGAGCGATCGCATCTCAGAAATTGGACGTATTTATGTTAAAAGAAAACATGTGCATAGGATGTGCATGTAACATACTGCCGTGCTAAGGAAGAACGCCTTAGAAACATTCGAGAGTTGCCAACTTTCCTTCGATAAAACGTTCGTTTTTAAGGAAAGTAATAAATATTTTACCTTGAAATTTTCAGGACCTTCAGGTGAAAGTGCGAACAAAATTATCCAAAAAATTAGAGGAAAAATAATCAAAAGTTTACCAGGAATTTCGTGTTTTATCAAATGAAATTTGGCAAAGCCTGATGGCTCATACGGCGGTCTTCCTTAGCACGGCAGCATAATTCCTTTTAGTATAAATACGTCCGATTAGACGTTTTCCTGGGACGATATTGTGTTCGTTCGGACAAAAACCGCAAAAAGCGCCGATTTCGGTGTCTTTTTTTCACTTTGCTGCTTGTCGCGCGTTTAATTTTGCCGTGAGCAGAAAGAATTTGACTCAGCTTGTAGAAAGTTCAACGAGTTTTAGCTGTGGCAATAACCAATTTTGTCGTCTGATCAACTCCTGGCAAGTCTCTGGCCATAATCCGCCAAAAAGGCAGATTTTAAGCCATTTTTGCCAAATTTGGCAACTTCTCGGTGACAATTTTGTCATGAAATGGTCAAATTCGGATCCAGCGCCAAAAATTACACCGGAAACCATGGAATTAATGCTACCCTGTGTTTTTGGAGGCTAAAATTTCTATCCGCCCGGACTCAAAGAGCGTCGTCGCTTCATAAAGCTGTATACAAAAATGATGATATCTCGTGAATCAAAAGTTTCCCTGCAAGCTATAATATATCGATAGATGCGGAATCAAACGAACTATCGATTAGACAAATTTTTATTCAAATTTGAAGAAAGCTTTTTTTGGTATTTGCGGATTTGTAAAATTTGTCGAATTAAAAAATCGAAAAATTGGCAACAATGCATGTTAAAATTAGTGCGACATTAAAAACATGGTCATTTCCTAAAAGTGCGCAATTTTTAGAGAATTTTCGTTAAAACCGCGACTTCATAGCTCAATTTTTATGCCACTTACGGAATTTGCCTGTTTTCAACTTGGCAACGCTGTAGCGCGCGGGAAAAATTTCGGGTGAACTTGCCAACGCCGGAATAAGACGTGTCATGTGATAGGGAACAACATATCCAACTCCGGGCAAAATCTAAGAGGGGGGCAAAATCGCCGATTTTGTATAACCCTCTTTCACTCCAATCTTCATAATTCGACGGAAAACGCTCTCTAGTACCTCTAGAATAGATTTCTAAAAGTTTTAGTTCGTTTTCGTTTTAACAGAACGCATAAGATGAGAAATTGCGATAATCCGATTGAAATCTCTGGTATATTATCATGTTTCACGGCCCAGAAAGCTATTACCGTCATTTGCTCATTCGATGTGGCAACACTTACTACAAAATACTACGCGTAGTACTACGATGAGTTCGATGACCCGAATTCTCGCTTCCTCATTGGCCCGTTCCTTTGTAACTGGTTCATTCATAAATCGGATGCGCAAAACGTGATGCGCGCGAGCACGTATCATGTATCATGTTCATTGGCACGTTGTTGTTATTGTAAACAAAGTGAAAGTAAGCAAAACGTGATTGACTCCTTTAATGATTCCTGTATTAATTGAAATGTGTTGAATCAGGAGTAAAGTATTCAGCCAGGGTGATTCGATTGTAATATCTTCATTCAAATTTTAGCAAATATTTAAGGAGCAGAATGTGTCTGTATGTTATTGGTATAACTATTCAAGTGTTCAAGTTCAGACTGGCCGAAGATATCGGTCAACAATCTAATGTACCTAGGTAGGTACTTAGGTATAGTTTAATTAATTTCCTATTGATCACGTCACAGGTGGCTGTTACATCTCACAGACTTACGGGATTACAAGACAATTTAATGTCAAACAAATTTAGGTACTGTAAGTATTTAAATTAACCCTTGAGGGTAGAATAAGTACAAAGCGAAAAAATTTCAACCCTCAAATTCACTAAGTAGTGTCTGAATATACTGGCTTCTAGGAAGGTTACTTAATAGGGTCTTAATTCTCAGCTACCTACCTACACGAAATCATACAATGTAAATTGAAGAACAACGCAGGAATACAGTACTGCAGATGATGCAAGTACTTATCCACTTACCTATGTTTAGAGTTTGAAGCTTTTTTGTCTGGACCCAAGAATATGGTAAAACGCATTGCCCAATTAAACAAAGTCGAAAGTCTGCTAACAGAAACTGCCAAGGCTTAAGGAAATCTTTAGTACTGTTTCATCGTTAAGTGTCCCTAATGCGTGGAGACTAGTATGTTCTTTGAATTCTCACTGATGTTTCATCCAAAATTGTTGTTGGTCTTGGCTTTGTTCATTTAACCAAAATAATTAATCATTCTCATTTATCTACATTTTTTCCTTAGGACAAGATGGGAAAAGAACTAACAAAGTTAGTGACAACTCCGGGTCAAGGGAAGATGAGAGCAATCCCGATGATACAGGTATGAATTCCAATCCTCAAATTGAAGTTGAAATCCCTCTAGAAAAGAGTTGAGTCCTTTGTTACAGATTTCCTCACAACAGACCAAAAATGTGTAGGTACTTTTTTTGGAATAATTGAGCGGGTAATTTCCAAGTGCCACCATCAAGTTACGATTTTTGGGTGATGGACCACGAGACAAGGTCTGAATTAGGAGAAAACGTAGCAAGTTTTCTCTTCAAAATCTCACGTAGAAAACAATTTACACAATGGGAAGTTTTGAAATCAACCCCTGAACGAGATATTAACAAGTCTTTTAATCACAGATCAAATGGAAGTTCAATTATATAAATGACGTCATCTGATTTTTTGCCCTTTAACCAATCTTAATAGAAAACATTTATATTTTGTTTAGGAGTTGATTTTCAGACTTCCTGTTGATAACTGGAAAAACGCATCTCGCGTGCTGTTACATCTTTCATTGTGCGTGTTTTCATCTGTATTAACTTCCTGTTGCCTGATTCATTTTCCTTGTGCAATTTTGAAGAGAATACATGTAACATGCAGTGTGCATAAATTCATACCTTGTCTCAAGGCCCATTTGCGTCTTGCGGATGATAATTACATCACACATATAGTATATTTCACAAGATCATTCAAACTTTCAAAGTGACTCATTGGCGAAATGTTGATGGGAGGAAGTGCATGCCCAGGACGTTATATGGTAGAGGGCATCTTCTTTCTAAGATTGTTGATTTTTAAAGTTAAAAAAAGTATAGATAAAGTTGCATGATTGAATAAAGCTGAAGGTCTGGAACTTCTTGGATGAATATAATTTGCTTACATTTTTAAGAAAATAGATGTTAAAATTGTTTCAATTTTGTTCCCGAAAATTTGTCTAAATACTTCAATTTAATATTATGTACGTTTTGTTGACTATTAAGTATTTGAGTACCTATTTTTTCATTGAGGCAATTCATTTATTAGTAAGCAAAATACTTTTAGTTTTGCAAGAGTGGCTAGTGGCTACACACATGGTCCAAACAAAGGGCTTCCCTCCGAAAAATAAACACCAATGGCAGAGTTTCAACAGTATTCTAGGCATCCGACTCTTTATTAATCTTTTCTTTAAGTTAATTACTCAGCTACTATTTTTTGCGTCCATTTATTCTTGCCAATGTTTGCCTAAAATATGCCTTATATGGGGTTTTCTGACTAATTGTGCTTTCTTGACATTGTTTCAGAATGTAGGTATAAAGAATGGTCAGCGTGGTCTGTCTGTTCTGCTACGTGTGGAGATCAAGCTGTGCAGCAAAGAGTTCGTGCAATTGAGCAACCATCCTCACCCATCTGCACTGACAGACTTGAAACCCGACCTTGTCATGTCCTACCTTGTAAAACGTAAACATAGAGATAGGCATTTCTTTTTGTAATCAAAAAGTCTCATTTGTTATCAAATCCTAACTGAAAGACAGTGGGATACATGAGTAAACAACATATCCTAAAACTAATCCAAAGGAGGTGGGAGAATAATAATTCCTAGAACTATTTTCCACATTGATGTATTGCCTCTAGAACAAAATAGATCTCAGACACTCTCTTTTTAACTTGCGTTTTGCAACTTGATGAGAGAAGGAGGTGCAAAATGGAAAGTTGAGAAAAAAAATAACCTTGGAATTAGTTTCTAATCTTCCCTCACTTTGTCCTATTTCCTGGGAAGGATGCAATATTGTGGAAACATCCGGAAACTGCTTCTAGTCGATCAAAATTTTTTTTTTATAAAAGATCTCCAAGAAAGGAACAAAATGTACCTATAAATGTTTGTCAGTCAGGAACATATGAACTAAAGTTCGCAACATGACAACATATAATTGCCAAATTTCATTTTAATGCAAAAATGACAGATATTTTAATCTGTGAAAAATTATTTAGAGAAATTTGAAAAGATTGCATGATAATAGTAAGCAAATGTTCTTGAACATATTTCATGCAAAAATATTACTTAGTTGTCTTTTGAAAAAAAAATCTTAGAACAAAACTCTTGGAACACTGCAACTGAGATAAGTGATTACTGGCAGTTTCACCAAAAAAATGAGTTTTAGCCAAAAAAACAAATGAATGTATAAATAGATCAGCTAACAAATTTATTTAATGTTTAAAACCATCCTCTACTGCTGTTTTTTTACAATTCAAAAATACGCTTTTGTTAATACTCTTGGGTCAAGAGGGTTTGTAAAGGATCGCAAATTGCTACATTAAAAGTATTACAAATATATTTAATTTGTTTTCTTTTCATCGCATATTAAGAACCTCTAAAATTTTTTATTTCTTTGTATTACCTTTCAAAGTGACAAATGGAAAACTGATAATTCTTTTACCAGTTTTTAAAAGTTTTCAACTATGTAATTTCCTTGAGTAATTATCAAACAGAAATGTTCGGATGCCAATTATTTCATTTAGGATAGTAATGATAGTGAGTTTCTTAAGAACCTTTTGAAATCACCTTGATCCCTCATGAAATGTTAAAGTTCAGAGATGCTTGAAAAGGACCAATTTGGCAATTATAATCATTCATGTCCCCTGAATACTTTAGATGTTTTCACATTATGTACAGCATTCAATATATAAAGATATAAAATGATTTGATAAAAAAGATTTAACAGAACAGTGCGTATTTATACCAGAAATCCAGATCCATAATCTGAAGGAAAGATTCTATAAATGCATCAAGGCTCTACACAATCCAATTTTCAAAAAGAAAACTGAAAAATAAGTGATTTTAAAAGACCTCTAATTCATAACTAGCAGTAATACAAAAAAAAGAAAAATTAATAAAAAATAAAATGGATGTGTTAGGATAAACAGTGTATTAAAACTACTTAACAACAAATTCTAGATGAGATCATGGCACAAAAAATAATCTGTAGAACATAGCGATCCACTAGTCGAAAAAATATTCTGTATCAAACACATGAAAAATACTAATTCTTTGAAAAACAAAACAACTCAGAGGGAAAAATTGTTCTGCACAGGTTCTCTGTGAACCTTGAAAATTTTAAACTAATTCTTTGAGAACGTACGCACAACCAGGAAAAAGAAATTCCTGATAGCGTGATTTGTAATCTACAGATCTCTTTTATTGATAAAAACTGTTAAAAAGGTGTAAAAAAGGCACTCTATGTCTTTGACCAAAATCAATGATGCTTGGCATTTTCTTGACATTACAGGCCTACCATATTTTCAGCAAAAAAAAACCTAAAAATCCAAACGCTCTGCGCTGTTTTTGTTTCCCTTTTTGTAACTAATGAACCTCATTCAATATCTCAGTGAAAATTGAACATTTTAACAGGAACATCAACTCAGGTACGTGTTTTAAGTACAGTGAATTAAAGAAACTGCCTGGTGTCGTCTAATCGAAGGTGAAAATTCACAATGTAATCTGAGTTGGTGCGCTGAACACTGATCGCAAAAGGGTCGGTAGGATGAAAAGTATATGCAACTAATCGTCTTGCTGATGGAGGAGGTCTTGTTTCTAAAGCGCCAAATCCAGAGTAAATTCTGAATTTCAGTAAGCCTGAATCCCGTGCATAAAACCTGCAGAAACAAATAAATATATGAATAAAAATGATGATGAGCACCAGCATGATTTTTATTTCTTTTTTTCCACATTTGGAAAACAGATTTAATGAGCGTTCTGCCACTTTTCTTTCACATTCCAGGTCTCAGAGTTAAGGAGAAATTAAAATGATCTAAATTTTGCTAATATCAATGACATTCTTAATTAGCCTGATGCATGTAACGCACAGTGGCACCTCAATTTCACAAAGCTGTGAAGAAAAACTTCCGAGTCCTAAGAAATCACACTCAGAGTATCCACCAGCAACAGCTTTTTGTTTTCTAATGAAGGTAGTGTATTGAGCTACTTTGGGAATAAACTTGTAATGGACCACTAGACAAGGTACGAAGTTAAGCATTCTGATACATGTTTCTTAACCAAAATTTAATGTGACTCACGATTTGCGGAACAAAAATTACTGAAATTAACTCCTAATCAATATATTTAATGTTTTTCCACGCGTAAATTCAAACCTCCTGCTCATGAAAACTCAATGATCTACGTGAGTCAAATCGCACACAAAACATTACCATGACGCTCTCTGCGATATGATAATCTAACAACCTCAATCTTGACACTTTGGCTCAGCTGTGGCAAGTTGTTAATAGTTTGAACAACGCAAGGTGGCGAATGAACAATGTTTGATTGAGAAGCCTGCCGAAACCCTTGTAGTACACGATTGGACTGGCGTAGAGTATTGAGTTTCGTGTGATTCTTAATATTTTAATTCAAATACACTTGCTATCTGTTATGTCAAAATTTAATTAAGAGCAGGTACTTTTCCAAAATTTTTCATTACAAACCCATTCATCATATATCTGAAAGAGTCTCTGTTCTCACTTGATAAAGAACTTTTTTGGGAGCTGCTGCATTTTCAGGCTTAAAAATCTTTTCACATCATAGAGAAAAATCTAAATTGCTAAGATAGGCTTGAGATTAGAAAAAAATGAGCTCTGTACTGAGGAAAAACATAATAAATATTGATAGACATTCAGGGAGAGGGATTTTAACAATTTTGAATGAGCACCTTACATAAGCAATAAAAGCCTAGACTTCAAGAACTGAAAAAGAGGAAGAAAGTGTACCTTAAGGGATATTCCCCACATCCTTTAGGACGTTCCAGCACAGAAATCCACTTGTCATCATGGCTAAATAGTGATAAATCTAAGTAAGGTGAACTGCTATATGACTGAGCACTAATCGGAAGCTGCGCCAAAATTCTTCTCACCGCTTCAATTTTGCCACCATACCTTGCATTTTCTATGGTCTCTTTAAACCTTTCTTGCTGCAACCTGAGAAGTAAAAAAGAAACAATACTGTTGAAATCATTTTCTAAAGATTTCTAATATCCAAAGATTTTGTCTGTTTCCTGATATTCAATTGCCATATCACTTAAGACGAGTAACAATCAATAAGGGTGTAGTAATAAAGTTACTGGGACTAGTTTCTCTTATTGGCTCTTATTTTTACGGGTTTTTGCAAAAATATAAAAAATACGTCCCAATTGAAAACCAATAGATATTCCAGCATGTTTCATCCCTGCAAGAGGACAGTAAATACTTTTCTTGAAAAAAGATCTTATATTAGCTATTCAAGATTAGGAAAGTTTTGCAGTTTCTCATTGATTTTATGGAGTCCCTCAGTTCCAAAATGTTTTTGATATTTGATGGGAGAAAATGAATTATTCAGAAAAGAAATGTGAAGTAAGTTAGAGGATTTTTGGCCTTTCTTCGACATTTTAGGTTTTGTCAAAAACATTCAAAATATTCAGCTTTGGAGAAGTCATTGCAAGAACTAGCCAACTTCTCTCACAAAAACCTACAATTGAATCAGTGAGAACAAAAACCCACCAACTCGGTAACTTGAAAATGCTTAATTATCATTTGAGACAGTTAATTTTCATAAAGGTCTTTGGTGTTAGCGCATCTGCTCCAACCTGGACTTTTAAAGTGTCCTGAAGTACTTGTCTTTTGGCACCAAAAATCATTTTCTCAGACTAACTTCTTCACCTACTAAGCAGTTTTGAGTGCGTCTTAATTATTTTCATTTTTTCGAGTTGGTGTGTTTTTGTTCTGATTCTATTTTGAAACGGATACAAACAACTTTTTGGAAAAATCACAAATTACAAGTATAATGAAGTTTCCATGCACACCTGTGTCTTGGTAGACAATTTTTGCCTTCATTTAATTTTTTCAAAGAAACAGGGCATTCGATATGCCTCAACGTTGTTTTTCCAAAAAAAAAAATGTACACTCAGAAATTTAAAGTATGTTTGTCCTACAACAGCAAAATGCGTTTTAGTAATTTATAAGAGCAAAGGTTTCTCACAATTTCATATGGTCAAAGTATAAGTTCCCCTCCCCTCTTTTCTGTCATCAGACATTAAAATTTTATGAACTCACCGAGCATAGAGACTGTTAGCTGCAGAACATGTGAATTGTGCCTCTTCCCTCAGTTTGGCATTCCTAAAAAAATCTGGAAATGTTTCTAGAATATGTACTAATTCATCAGATGTGTTGTCAAAAATTTCGATAATCTGAAACAAGATTATTAAACAGAATGAATGGGCAAAAAAAAGAAGGTGTTCATTGTCCTTTATTTTTCATGATATTTTACACAGAATGTTTGAACCTAGACCGTGCAATGATAAAAAATCAACTCATTTACATTCACTAAAAAAAACTCTTTGTAAATGCGTTTTTGAGACTGATAAACTCGATTTTCAATGAATTCTTGCACATGAAACATTTATGAACTTCTTTGAAAGCAGAAATATTTTAACGTCAATTCTTGGTCATTTTTCTTCGATGATATAAGTAAGGAAGAGACAAGAATTGAAAATCAAGTATAAAACTTTCATGATCGGGGACCAAAAAGTTAATTCTACGATACACCTCAGCCGTTTGCGTATTGATAAAAAAAAAATTGCATTGGATAGTTATGGCACCGCACAATCACAGCACTCATGAGGTGGATGATCAGACTTAGTCCTTGAATCAGAATAGTATACTACTCCAAATCTTCAAATAATGAAAGAACCTGACTTGAAAGAATTCCACTAACTTGTACTATACATTAAACTTCACACAATAAAGTCGCAGCTGAGGATGATGTTAAAGATGTCGAAAGGCATTCAATATTTAGATAAGTACAGTATAAATGAGCTGAATTTTCATCGATTTCTTGGTTTTTTATAATTTTAAATTAATCCTTAAATAAAGCTGCACCATTTACGTGTACAAAGGCACTTTTAGTGAAATATTTTGCACATTTTCTTTCTTTTAATCGGTTTTTCATTTGAACAAAACTCCTCCAGTCATGGGAAACTGTACAATTCTTTTCAGAATTGCAGGTTTTTCCATGATACAACCCTCTCAAAGAGCTTGATAAATAGAGATATGCTTAAGGCAAAAATACTTAAATTACCTCAGTTGTTTTCAAGTTATAGATGACAAAAAAGGCAGGCATGGAGTTAGGTTCAGCCGCTAGTAATGTGACTACTTCTTCAGATGCAAACTTAATTAACAGATGCTCTTCGTCAATCAACTGCATTTTCCATAAGCGTAACTTTAATACCTGGATCAGAAAGTAGCACAATACACATATGTACTTCACAAACATGATAAGACAGCAAATAAATACATGTACTATTTTACTCTTACTGCTACTGTTGATAACAAAAATTATTTTCAAGGAGCACTTGAGTCTAATAAACTGATTTGGATATTTAGCTTAATTGGATTCACAGAAATCTTGGAAAATGTTTTCATACATTCTACAATCACTCGTAGCAGGACACTCATTTGATTTTTGTCTGCCTCTTAAGAAATCAGGTTATCCTGCACTTTCAAGTATCATATTTCCATAATTTTATGGACCTAAATACTCTTCTTCTTTCTTGTGATATAGAATAAAATTTGCATACAAATCCAATAAAATTTTCTATGACAAAATAATTACTTTTCAGTTAAAATCTGTATCATTTTAAAATGGATGAAATATTTAGTTAGAAACAGTGAAAATCTAAAACTGCCTTTGTAAAAAAGCTTGAAAATTTCTTTCTCTCTTGATATTCTCAATGACTTCTCTTGTTGATTCTTCCACAGCCTTATGAACACTGTTTAACCATCAATTTGTTTTTAAGAGCAAAAAACTCATGAAATAACACTTACTTCTCCGTAAAAAAAGAAGAATTTCCTAAGAACAGCAGGATTATTTTCAGTCTCTGAAAGCTTCAGAGCTCTTCGGAACATGAATGAGAGAATTCTTTGCTTGAGAAGGCTAAGGCACGAATCTCGGATTGCCCTGAAATTAGGAGCGTTGAAGTGGTTGAATGACCGAGAAACAATGAACTCGTCATCATCATAGAGGAACCTTCCGATTTGCTTAACTTCCACGAATTTTCCATCTAAAATCTGGTAAATGTGAATAGTCTGATGCTGCACAGACAAAATTGCTAAAATATCCTTGAACAAGTAAATTCCTTGGTTATGGGATAGAAAAATTTTATCAGCTTTAAACTCAATTGAGTCTGTAAGCTCCCCTTTCTCAAGGTCTACGATGTGTATGGCATAATCCTCAAGAGGGGATCTAGGATTTGGTGTAACAGCTTCATTGTTGGTATAGATGTCAAAAAAATGATAGGGAGTTTCATTTGATATGAAATGAGCCGATCCAATGATAACATATTTTCCATCTCCTGTGAACAGACTACATTCACGGTTCAACTGTCCAGCTCCTTCGACAACAAAAACATAGTGCTTAAGCCGGAAAAATCTGTCGAAAATTTGCATTTTCAAATTTTGATTCACATCATTGTTGTGCAAGCCAACATATTCAGTCCTAAAGAGCTGAATTAGATCGGCTGCTGCGGCTGGGCCCCGATACGAATAAATTTCTAAGCTTTTCTGATCGGAGGAAAACGCAACAAAATATTTGCCCAGAGGACAAAACTTCCTGAGGAAACAGGGGGGTGTTCCCACATTTATGACTGTTAAATTTGGGAAGACATTTTGATAGAAGGATCTTGATACATGGAAATGAGTGCCAGGCTTCTTTGCTCCATAAATTTCACGATTAATTAGCTTGTTCACTAAATTTTGCGATGGAAAAGACCGGGTTTTGATGTCTCCTGAATTGCTTCCATTATTATCCATGAATCCCAAGGCTCACATGACTGGAAAAAAAGGAGAAAAATCAATGAGGAGAACATTTCAGGACTTGGATATACTTTCAACTGACAGAGGCATATATTTTAGTATAGTCTAAAAAAATTTAAATTTATTTGGCATAGATAGCAGTCACATACTAAATTGCCTTGGTAGTTAAATACACATCCCCTCGGGGAGAAGTTATATACTTTGAGAATACAAACGATGATTTGACCATGTCAAGCCCCTAGAGTAAGTAGGTATATGAGAGTCAAAACAGTAATGATGCACTGCTGAGGTCAATTCTTCAACATTAGCTGAAAACTGAACAATGCTTGTGCTTAAAATTAAGGACCCCTGGAAAGCAGAGCAGAGAGCTGGGAACTTGTGTCGACGCATTCACTATTGCCAGTTGTAGCACACTTGTCTCTAGAATTCTCAACAACATAGCCTTTAAAAGTGATCACAGCAGTGCACCAGTACTATTTGATCCTAATATACCGGTAGGTCAAACCTCCGAAAGACGCTCATGGATAGGTTTGGTTTTGTTCATAACTGAGAGCTGAAGAGTGAGGTACGTGTTAATCCTTTTCACTACGTAGAGTCGTGATAGGACTGGAGGAGCTGGCATTACTTTAAAGCATTTTCCAGTCGCCAAATTCAATGACTCTTGTACGGTGCCGGGTCACCATTTCGATAAACTATTGATTGTCCTTGATACACTGGTATCCAGCCATCAAATTTAAACAAAAGGGTCATGAATAATTACATATTGTACATCGCTGTTTAAGATCAAAATGTATGAAAAAAGTGACCAAATCTTGCCGCGCACTGGGCTCAGAACTCGTCAACCAGATCATGATCCCAGCTCACTTCGTTATATTACAACTCTATGTGCTCTATGCTTTTCCTGCACTAGGAAGTGCTTGATGTTAAGTGTTTTTATGGTTCTTAGGATTCATGCCTCAATAGTTCCGCAGACTTTTGGTGAGTAAGAGAAGACCTGACATCCTCTTTTCAGCAAGGTAAAATCAATGCAGCAAATATGACGCAACAAGTTAGAAAGCTGCTCTACTTATTCGGCATAGGCTTAAGTATAGCTTAGAATAAAATTTTCAGTACAGAGGAAGGAATCATCGCTTACTTACATTATTTCCTGGACAGTCAGAGAGACTGTAGACCCTGAGTTTGACTGTCAGTTCTCATGGTTTCAGCGATGAAGCAAACGGCTACAAAGATTAATTAAAAAATAAGTGCAACAGAAAAGAAAACGAAAATGCCGAATATCTCACAAATTTTGAAGATATATTCTATTCTTTGCCACTTTATGTTTGAAAACAACACTCCTACCTAACTTCTCTTCTTACTTCAACAAAACTATGTAAACAAAACATTGACAGATAAAAGCAGGAGGTGATAACTGATAACAAATCCTTATTTTGACGTCACAGCTGAAAACAACGAATCATACGTGAGACTGTGACCAAGTTGTGTCATGCAGAGCGTGAAGTTGCATCAGCGCCGTGCTGTAGCGTTATTTTAATTGGCTGATAGCTTTAATTTCTCTATTTATTTCCAACGAACTGCATCAAAACTGTCATTCGTAGTTTTCCTTCTTTGAATAGCTCCTGTTCAGTCATTGTAAACATAACCTTTTATTTCCCCACATTTTTCTGGTATTTTCTCTGATCACTTTTCAAGTGAGCGTGTCAGGGTTAAATTAATTCTGTGTCTTTTATTTTTCTACAGTATAGTAGTAAATTGTCATTACTTTGAGGAGTATATATATTCAGTGAAAAGTTGAGACTTAATATTCTGCATCGCTTTCATGAAGCGCTTAAGTGCCTCCTTCAAGCTTCTGGACAACTTATTTGAGAACACCGACAAAACTATCGTTCCCACTCCTTTCAACTGGTTGTACAGCTCTGCTCCCAATTTTAAAATTAAAGGTGATCAGGTAAGCAAATTCAATTCAGGTATCATTACAATTGTTTAGGGATGTCGAGTTAAGTGATGAGTGAATAAAGCTCTTTAGGTACACTATTTAAGTTCAGATTCCTGCAAGACTAATATTGTTAATCTTTGTCTTAATTCTGTCTAGATTGCTGTTTTGCATGAGCCGAAAGATTTCTATAATGAACTTCTGGAGCGCTGTAGCACCTCCCAAAATCGTATCATATTCTCATCATTGTATCTTGGTTGTGGATCCAAGGAAGAAAAATTGGTGAGTGTCAACTTAAGTTTATTTTAAACTAATAGAGGAGGATGTGCTTTGCCTCCTATACCCCTATACCTTGCTCAGCAGTTGATCGTAGCTTGCTTTGCAAACCATGTTCCTTTCACCAACACTTGGAGTAAACCCCAAGAAGTTTTAGAAAGTTATAGAAACAGCCACCACCATTGTCTGGTGACACTACCAAAAGTCATAAATAATCCTAGGAAGATCTGGAGAGAATTTCGAGAGGGCTTCAATTAATTTAAGTATCACATGGCGATAACTTAAGAGAGTTTTAGAAAGTTCTAGAAACAGGCACTTTACCATTTGATGCCATGTTGCATCCCCTGAAGCCTTGGAAAATTCTGGAAAGTACTTAGCTGTTTTCTAAGTGCAACCATGGATGGTGCAGCTTATCCAAGACTTAAACATGAAAATTTTATCATTAGTTTTAACAAGGCTAGATTGCCTGTAAGTAACCTGAAAACCAACAACAAATAACAAAATTGACACAAATTTTTAGTTCCAGTTTTGTTGTTAAGGCAACTTTCTTAATGTAACCGTGACTTGCTTGAACTCTTTTGTTTTCTGGTGCCGATTTTACTGTATTTCTTCTGCAGAGGTACTTCTTTTTCCTTTTACAAGTACCTTGTTTGATTTCTGTACTATTTAGGTGTCAGTCATCGAGTCCCGCCTGAAAAACACCAGTTCTAATCTGCAAGTTTCAATTTTATTGGATGCTAACCGAGGATCCCGGGGCGAAAAAAATTCTAGGCACATATTACTACCTCTGCTACTTTACCAAAAAAATTGTCAGGTAAGAATCACTATGACTCAGAATTTTTATTTTACTTTATATATTGTTTTTTGTCTAATTTTAGAAAACAGAATATCGGGGCATCTGTCTTGCATGTTTAAGATTTTTTTTTCTCTCAGGAAAATTTTTCGATAAAATCAGTAATTTGCCACACTTACCTCTAAAAAAATTCCTGTGTACTTACTTGCACTTAAGGACACGAAATCATGAGATTTTTTGAACATCCCATGAGTCCTTGAAGAGCTTATGAGTCGAATGATTAAAGACTGTATGACATTGCACTTCTACGAGGGGCGTTCGTAAAGTAAGTATATATCTTTATTTTCTCCGAAACTAATGAAGATAAATTAAAACGGTAAAAAGTGTTTTAACCGTCATACTCTCAGCTTTTCAAAAAGCCTTCGTTTTTTAAATTTGGTTCACCCATTCGCGAGTGACGTCATTTTTCCCGCGCCCATCTCTCGTCACCGCGTGTCCAAAATATTCAAACGCGGCGGAGTTCCTCAGACGAGTGAGTACGCACGTTTTCACTTTAAAAAAGGTTGTAACACCATTAATTAGATAAATATGTGAAACTTTTAGGCTTTGAATTGTCTTACCTTGCTTTTCGACATGATCTCCACCCAGTTGAACACATTTCTGATTATATGTTAGCAGTTTGTGGATTCAATCTTCAAAAAATTGCGCATATCCTGTCGTTGGAACCATTTTTTTTACAGCTTCTTGCAACTCTGCGTCGGTGGAGAACTTTCGGCTATCCAAGCTCTTCTTTAACGCAGGAAAAAGATGAAAATCGCATGGAGCAAGGTTCGGTGAGTACGATGGATGAGGAAAAAGGTCCCATTTGAATGAGGCGAACAAGTCTCTAGTCACATAAGCCACATGAGGCCTAGCGTTGTCTTGAAGGAACAAAACTTTACGAGACAAAAGATCGGGCCGTTTTCGCTTGATCGCTGAATTAAGTTTTTTCAAAACTTCACAATATTTTGCGGCATCGATCGTTTTTCCTCTTCCTAAGAAATCGATCAGCAATATTCCTTGAGCGACCCAAAATCCCGGAGCCAAAACATGTACTCGTCTGAGGAGCTCCGCCGCGCTCGAATATTTTGGACAAGCGGTGACGAGAGATGGGCGCGGGAAAAATGAAATCACTCGCGAACGGGTGAACCAAATTTAAAAAACGAAGGCTTTTTAAAAAGCTGAGAGTATGACGGTTAAAACACTTTTTACCGTTTTAATTTATCTTCATTAGTTCTGGAGAAAATAAAGATATATACTTACTTTACGAACGCCCCTCGTATCTTATTAAACTTCTACTAAGTTTTACTCCAATAATTTTACAGATAAATACACTGTTATGAACCAAGTTTTCCGACTCTGACTGTTTACCAGATGATTATTCCCCATAACCCGTATTATTTTCTGTTATTCCTTCATGGAAAGCTCTCAGAGGCAATGATAACGTAGAGGCTTTCACTAATATTCCAAAATTTGTACTTAAAATACTGGAAATCATTTTTTTGCTTTGTGTTCAGGTGTCTCTGTTTCACTCACCTAATTTACGAGGTCCACTCAAACAAATCCTGCCAGCTCGATTCAATGAATTGCTTGGACTTCAGCACATGAAGTTTTACATTTTTGACGATAGCGTCCTCATCACTGGGTATAATTTCTTCCTTAGTTTTAAAAAATTTCTTCTTAAGTTTTAAGTTGGACTTTTAACCTCCATTTAAGCAAATAGCATGATGTACATAATTGAGCCGTTTCTATTATCACTTTTTCACAATACACTATTGTTGCTTTACATTGATTTCATTTTCTGAGATCACAAAAAAGTAAGGAGACACGTGCAGTTCTGCTTTTATATGTTAAATTTCCACTGAGAAATCAACTCCCAAAATTGCATTTAATCCAATCCCATGTAGAATTGAAAATTGAATGTCTTTCGTTTTGCGGAGGCTCATTGGAACTATGATCTCTGTGTAAGTTCACTCTTTTGTTGTCTAGTTCTTGATGTTCTGAAGTGGTTCCAAGTCCTCAAAAGTTATTGCCATGAAGATCCCTGCTCACTCCTTTTTTGTAGTGTCTCTAAATACCCTCAGCATACTGATATTGATAAATAAATTATACTTCATGGAATGAAAAACCCACCATAATATTTTTACATATTTCTAAAGGAGCGATAATTTCCTTACATGAAAGTTATGTTACTACCACTAACATCATCTTAAGCACATAACCAATCAGGATTATTCTATTTTGTGCTCAAATTTCAAAACAATTCCCCTAATATGGAGAGAGCTTTTTAGAGCTCCCTCAATCTTGGAAATGGGTTTTTTGCCCAATTTTACTCAGAGAGTGCTTAGTATCAGGGCAATTTAAGCATCACGCAACAGCTCTAATATATCCAAAATGTTGTGTATATTGTATCAGGAATATTCGCGCACTATACTTAAATAGGTTTATTCATCATTTACATTCGGTTTTAAAATACTTATGCTCAGGCTATTTCCAGCCAAACATTTACAAATTATTATTTAAATTTTGCAAGATTTTCTGAGGATCTTTGTGCTACTCTCTAATTTTTTCTTTTTCTTTTCTTCATGCAGAGCAAATTTAAGTCATGATTATTTTACAAACCGACAAGATCGTTACATACTCATCTTAAATTGCAAACCATTGGCTGATTTCCTTGCTGGTTTGGTTGAGTGTGTGAGTCAGATCTCATTTCAACTGGACCAAGACAACAATGTCTCCCTTCCCGAGAAATCGAAATTCCATCCCTTCAACGATAGCAAAGAGGAATATGTCAAAGCTGGACACGATCTCATCTGGAACTATTTTGTCAATTCTATGCAGTCAGAAGGTACACCTGCTGAAGAGGAATCAGGTATGTACCTAGTTGTAACAAATACTTTACATTTTTTTATGAGTCAAAATTTTGCTGTACTTTTAAAGATGACTTGATCACTTTAATGACAGTAAAGAACCACAGCAAAGCTCAGCAATAGCTTTTCAAGGTATCTACCAACTTTGAGAAAAAGAACTCCTTTGATTTTTTCAGGTTTGCTCTAATGGAAAGAACAAAATGTCCCCAACTTAATGATTATTTTTCCTCTACAGGTACTATTAAATTGACTCATCCCAAAGCTCAGATGTGGTCTAACAGGAATTTTATGAGCTGCATCCATCAGGTTAAAAAATAGGCTGATTTAGTGACTACGTACATTACGTGATCTACGTCATTTGATATAATATCAAACTCAGTGGTTCAGACCAAAACAAATAAGATAACGTCATGTACAAATCTGTGTGAGTCATTTGTGTCAATTTATTACAATTCAATCATTGACAGTTCATAAATCAATTAATGAATCATTAAGCAAGAGAAATTTTGATTACAAGAAACAATTACTTAGACGCATCTTACCATCATGGCACAGAGGGCGCGAATCAGAGACAAGGTTGCATGTTTGTTTACAATTGAACCATGACACAGCTAATAAATCATTCTATTGGGGGAAATCTCGAGTTATTGAAAAAATAGAAAGTGATTACACCTACATTTTAGGGTGGAAGAATACCATCAAAAAAAAGAGAGGAAGTAAAAATGACAAATTTGAACTAAATGTAGGGTGTCAGAGTGGAAAGCAAAATTTTGTCACAGACTTATCATCTTTTTATCATTCGTTTAAATTTTTCATCACCTGTCTAAACTTTCATCGGGTTTAGGTGGTTAAATATTTATTCTATATCACCTAACTTTCCTGATTTTACGGAGCAATTTCTCTTTCCTAATTTTATAGAGAATGATACGGTCATATTTCCCCTATTGGAGATGCCACCTTTCGATATCCATCATGACAGTGTTGTCACGAAGCACTTATTAGACATGGCACCCGCTGGCGCAGAGATTCATTTGGCAACAGGATATTTTAATCTTACCAATGAGTATGTGGACTCGTTGGTAAATCAGTCCAAAGCAGCAGTCAAAATCCTCATGGCTCATCCAACAGTAAGTTGCTGTCTTCGTGGTTTTTAACATCTGTTACTAGAAAAATGTATTCATCAGGTTTGGACATCTTTATAAGTTTCAAGTAATCTATTTGAAGAGCATGAAGATAGATCTTGTCCATATTTTTATGAGTTGCAGACCTTCATCAGCATGTCAGAGAGAATCTAAAGTTGGGTGGTGCGAGACATATAACGGAACTTTTTGCCAAATTTTTAGATAATCAGGTTGTCTTATGTTTTGAATTAGCAGCTAGCTATTTGCAATTGTAAGCATTCCCAATGCTTGGTGCACTTGGTGCAGTCTTGCAAAGTCTTCCATTACACTAGAATTTTGTTTTCTGATTTTCAAGTCCTTGAAAATATTTCAGATTTACTTTTAAGAAATGTGTAAATGAAGAACATGAAACCCTTTTATCTTTAGAACTTGAGATCTATCATAGAGAAACTTAATTTTCCAGTAACCTCCCAGATTCGCACATCAAGTAATTACACACATTTTTTATTTTATTTATTTTTTTAAAATTTTTTACTAATGTCCCGAAAAATCTTGGTCCGAAGAGTAAGTAACAACATTATCAGCCCGACATGCATGATGTAAAACAACCTTATCCGGGGGAATACTATGAATGAGTTATCTGAATCATTTCATTTTAGCTCAGTTGTTTACAGTTTTGTGAAAATATTCCTCAACTGTGGTAGGTTGTCTTGGAACAATGATAGAAATAAATTGCGATGACAATTTATGCTATGTGCATTCGTACAAGCACCAAAATTAACTATGTAAACTGCTCGTAAATTATTCTTTGGAATACCAAAGAAAGTTTCTCTTTGAAAACTCAAATATTGATATTTTTACTCAATTTGAAAAAAAATTCTCTCTAGTATTTAGGTCCCTTTTTCATGAGAAGTCTGAAGAAAATTCAGGAAGAAAGGAAATATAGGCTGCAGGAATGTTTCAAAATGTTTAGATTAAATATCTTATTTGGTTTTCTTTATTTTTTCTGCTGTAAACATCCTTTATTTAAGGTTTCTTTGTGCTTCATATTTCCATTTCAATAAACAAAATTACAAAATTTATTGTGATCTTTGGTGAATTACTAGGCAAATGGATTTCTGAATGCAGCCGGAGTAGCAGGTGGAGTCCCATATGCTTACACAACCCTGGCCAGTAATTTTTTACATAATATTGAGAGGCATCAAGCAACCAACCGCATTCAAATTTTTGAATTTCTGAGGTCAGGCTGGACGTTCCACTCCAAAGGTCTTTGGTATACACTGCCGCAGGAATCCACCCCACATTTAACGCTTATTGGATCATCTAATTTTGGTAATTCTCAGCTTTCTTTCATGAAATGTCTCTCATTTAAGGCTGTGCGAATATTCGCAATTCCGACTATTCGCGCCGCGAATATTCGCTTCGTCTGTCTCGCGCACTATTCGCAAATTGCGAATAATCGCGCTGTCGCGAATAGTGAATTTTTGAACTGACATTTTCAAATATTCGCGCCGTCACGAGGAATGAATTTTCAAATATTCGCGCCATCAAAAATAACGAATTTCCGAGTGGCAATCGTGAAACGTTGCGAAGACCTGCGCAAGGCCTCCGCTTCCACCCGAGACATCGCGAACGTCGGATCTCCTTTGATCTTTACCGACTTTGCCGAGTTTACGAACAGCGAGCGCGATTGCGATTGGGGGAATAAGCAAAGAGCCCAAATCAAGGATTGAAAGACACAGAAATTTCTGAAATTGAAAAAGAAAGTTCATAAACACATTTTCATTTAAAGCGAAAAAAATAAAATACTAAAATGTGTCTAGTGATCCTTCAATACTAGCTTGACTGCTCGTGCAGTTACCTTCAAATCCTGGAAATGCATACGTAACTGCAGGGACAGTCAAGCCAGCATCCAGGGATCTTCGAACAAATTCTTAACAGCCTAGGCTACTATTATAGCATTTCATTGCTTTCTGTGCAGGCGTATGAGCAAATGGAAAATTCTTAAAAATTAGTCACATTTTTCTTGTCGACTTTTGTAATATTCGCGAAGTTTCACACTTAAAAAATCATTTCCGATCATTCGTTTCACTATTCATAGCTGTGAATAATTGACTTAAATTATTCGTTATTTGCTTCGCTATTCGCAAATAGTTGCCGAAATTATTCGCTATTCGCTTTGTTTGGTAAATTCACTATTCGCACAGCCCTACTCTCATTTATGCATAAATCGGTTTTTCCTCTGTGAATTGACATACAATATCTGTAATTCACAATTTGTTTTTCAGTTGAGGAGTTAAACATATTCACTGGGAAACACTCAATTCAAGCAAAAATTTTCTGAAAATTATCTCAAGTTATTGTATGTCCATACAAAATTAGTTAAATTTAACAATGAATTCTACTTTCAAATAGTGTGAGCACCTTTGTGTGGTTTCCAAAATAATAATTCCTGAAGTAAATAACTGGAATGTGCTTTCATATGTCACTAATCTTCTGTCAAAAACAGAACCAGTTCTTGGGAAACATATGTTTAATATGTGTTTAGTTGCTTGTTTTGATGTGCCGATTACATTTTTCAGGTTCTCGATCAGTAACGAAAGACTTGGAAATGCAGGTAGCCATTGTCACCACTAATTCAAAACTACGAGAAGTTTTGGCACAAGAAAGGGACCGTTTGTACCAGTCAGGTCTGCCTTTCACAAGAGAAGTTGCGGATTCACCTTCAAGGCGCTCTCCTCTCTGGGTGAGATCTACCAGTCGAATTTTCAAGAATTATTTTTAACTGCTGCATTTGTACGTATTGTTTTGTTTATTGTTATTGTGTTCATGAAACAAAGTTTCTCTTTGTCTCACTTTTCCTGCCTAAAGAAGAATTTCCTACATCGATAATAAACCACTAGACAAGGTGTCTATTTAAGCATTAACAAGGTGTTAAAGTGATGCTGGGTCCTTATCATTTTGGGGGGAAAACGAAGCCAAGAAATTCCACAGTTGGAGAGTTTTGACTGTAATTGAAATTTTTGGAATTTCTTGGCTTTGTTTTCCCCCTGAAACGATGTGGACCCAGCATCATTTCACCACCTTGTTACTTACAATTCGGGCCATTTCTTAGTGTTTTTTCTTTTCGTTCAAACATTAAGATACATGTGTTCTCATTGTAGAACACGATTCGTACAAACAAAAGTTTCTAAAGGTAACTTCCAACCAAGATATTAACTTTTTTCGATGCATTAATTCAAACTTCCGTCTCTCATAGAAACCGTTACTATATTGGTTGGTTAGGAGTTACTTTTAGTATTGCTTACTGCACAAATCGCATTCTATGTAAAACTTTAAAGGGAGAATATGTATCAGGGTGTATGAACTCGTACCTTGTCTACTGTTTAAAGGGCGTGATACCGTGTCCATAAAGTGGTGTATTCGAAAAAGGAAACCCGTGAAATGGGATCTCCATCGCGGCTATGTCGTTTTTCGAATATGACTCGGAGATGTGCAAAATGAAGAAAACAAAAGATAAATAAATTCCCAGTGACTAAAAAATTTCATATTATTAATGTGTATTGTACTCTGTTTACACATCTCGGTGAATCCTTCATGTCCTAAACTTGTCTATTTATAATATTTGAGTCAAATTCATCTAATCAACGGTACCTCTTTTTTTATTATGTCTTTGCAAGTAGTTGGTGCCAAGCAATTTGATACCATTTTCTATCATAAATGGAAAATTGATTTGTTAGTATTATTTTTTCCGTGATAAAGGAAATAAAAAATGTGTTATTTTTGTTAAATCAGTCTTAACTTATTCTCAAGACACATTTTTACCCAAAATTGTGCACACTAGCCTACTAGGAAGAGTTCAAGAGAATACTCGCTTCCACAAAAAATTAAAAATGATCTGCATCAAAAAGTAAGCTGATACCTCAGAAATTGATATTTCTAGCAATTTATGCTTTTGATTCACATATCTTTTTGATCTTAAAAAATTTTAATTTTCAATCCGGAAAATTCCTTCCTCAGTACGGAAGGTGAAAAAAAGGCAAAACAATTTTTTTTTAAAAATAAATTGATAGTCTTTTTATTAAGAAATAGAAAATAAAAAAGGGGAAAACAAAAAGTTACATATTTACAAATTTAAGAGTAGAAAAACATTAATAACTATCAGGCTGTTGTAAACTTTGAGTTTACAACTGAGTTGTTAGTCAAACAGCACTCTCTCGCTTGTTTACTAATGAGCTGTTTACTTTGAGAGGTGAATGAGGAAAGGGGATTCCTTCAGGCAGCAGTGGTGTAGCCACGATTGGTTGCCTCAGCGTCTGTACACATGAACTAACTTCATATTTTGTCCTCTTCTGCCTCGGTAGAGTGCCCCCTCCTATCAAAAGGTTGTCATCACAGGGTATAGTCTGCAATCATTAAGGAGAAAATTAGCATCATCATTAAACAGTCATAAAACTCATGTATTGCACAGGATTTTTGGTTGTGACTGTGACATATAAATGGATGGATCGCAATCATTCAAAACTTTATCTCGAATATAAATTTTGAAAGTTTTTGCTTGAAATGTTTTCAACACATTTAGATGTAATGCATGTGAATACAGTCGTAGATATAGCCTTTGGTATGGAAGCCTTGGACATGGCTGTAGACGCTGTGGCTAATTACATATATACATAGCTACAGACATACCAATGGCTAAAGTCAGAAACCATATATTTAAAAAATGGTGTTCAAAAATGTCAATTAATACTTTGTTTTTTCAAGAGAGAATTGCAACACTCATAAAAGTGAAGTTTGCAGGAAATACTTTTCAAAGAAACAAAAAAAAAAATTGCAGAAAATTTACTCAAAACGATGATTATACAATGTTTAAAGTATTGAATTCTTATGGGAAATGGCAATGGTACAAAACTTAACATGTTGCATATGACTTCGGCCAACAGCGACGATCGATATAAAAATGTGTGCTCCATTGACTGATGAGCCAACAATATAAGAAATATCAGTATACACTACTGTAACAAATCTTGTAAGTTATTCAAATTTTGGTAAAGTGTTATTTTCGTTAAGATCAAAGGGAGAAACTTTTTTGAGTAATGATGCTCACCTGTAAGTTTGGTGAGTATAAATGCCTAAGTGGGAGGGTTCCATTTCGAATGGGTGAGTAACCTCCATGAGTATGTATAAGTCTTGCACTTTCTATCGTCGAAACAAGTTGCCTTCGCTCAGTCTCATCAAAATCTGAAAAAAAACCGGCTGTTAAAGATTTTTTTATAAAGCTCAAACAATTATTAGAGAGAACTCTTTGTAAAAATCAAAAAAGTGAATTGGAAAATCATTTTGCTCGTCTCTTGTAAAAATCCCAATGCTCTTACAAGCATTGCAATAGTTACATCAAGAGGGTAGTCGATCTTCACAAAAATGTTTCCCTTCATATTATATCTTGCATTTTGTACGTACGTATATTTACACTACATTTTACTTTGCATTTCACAATAATGTGAACTTCTTTTCATTTTGAACATATTACCCAAGTAGCATTTTTCAACGAAAAAATCGGGATATATTTCAATTTAATAGCGATAAAATCGCTAGGATCATCAATATCTGAGCGATCATCCTCGATCTTATTGGGATAAAATCGCGATCTTTTCGAAGTAAAAATCGCGATATGGCGATGTAATCTCGATTTTATCGATGAAAAGTGGTCGCGACTTAATCGAACCAAAAATTGCGATGTGTAGCGATTTAATCGCCATGTATCGCAATTTTTAATGCGCTAATATCTCGACATATTGCCACCGATATAAGCGCAATAACCAACCGATAAACTCGCTATTTATCGCGATCACTGCTACATGGGTATGATGATAACTCCTTGGAGGTCCTTGATGGGGTTCCTCCTTGGAGAGGTCGTACAATGAGAAGTTAGAGGGAAGGGATGGAAGCAGAAATGTAAAGCAACCAAAAAAGACTAACCTGTTATAGGGTGTGGAATGATGTCAGGATTCCTTTCATCACTGTCACCGCCACTGTCCGTACCAGCGATGTCTTTTTCAGTCTCTTTGGAGGGGCTCGTATTCTGTTTGAGCCGTTTCCGCTCGTTTCGGGAACACTGCAACCGTAGCACTGCTGCCACGAAACAAGCAGCTATGAATAAAGCACCCACAATGCCAACCACTACGCTCATGGGTGTCGTAAGGTGGAATGCTGAATGTCGTAACCGATCTGTGAAGAAAAATTCATTTCATGCTGTTAGCTCCTCAGTGGATAAACAGGATATAGAGGTCATCAAACGTAACTTCAGTTTGAGGCTATTCAGGGATAGGTACTGTCAATGAACGTACGTTTCATTAAAATTGTTAACAAAAAATACTCTTTCAATAGTGTGAAATCTGTGAAATCAGAGAATTCGGAAAGTATCCTCAGGAATTGTGAAGATCCTTTGAGTATTCTAAGGAGAATATTCTAGGATATGTTTATGCATAGGGATAAGAATATACTCAGATGGGGATGAGGATATTTAGTTTGCCATTCTTGAGCTGGAATGGGTTGACTAATTTACTTAATCATTACTTTAAAACGCACAAAAATCTCCTGCAGTTAGCCACAGAATACTTAGCTATAAAGGGCATTTGGACAAAATTTGTCCAAATGGACTGCATTTTGCAATTTGGAACTATAAATTCTGGCTCTTCTGGAAAAACACTTATATGCATAGGGAAACTAATGGCAATTGTTTTTAAACCGGCCTAGAATCTATAGGTCCAAATTACAAAAAGTAGTCCAAATAATGTTCTGATTAGGGGGGCTTGGAGGACAAAGCACATGAGTGCAGTTTTCGAAACTAATTCTAGGTTTGAAATAAATTTCTTAAAAAAATTCACAGGAAAAATCCAATTTTTAAGCATCAAATCGTGAGTTTGAGCTTTTTTTCCCCCATAAGGCATCATACAATTCAGAAACTTTAGACACGTTTTTCTTGAAATAGCAAAAACTGCACGTATGCACCTTGTCCTTCAAGCGCCTCAATATTCAACTCTAATTATTAAATCGATGATATCTTTTATATAAATGATTTCAAGTAGAGGAAAGCCATTTGTCCTCAGCCATGTCTATTGGGTGTCTATTGGTACCCTATCATTCAAATTCCTCACTTATTCAGTACCTTTTCCTTGCTTTTTCCTTACTTTCCTAATTCATTTTTTTGGCGGTTCTTAAAAACCCTTGTTTTTTCCTGACCTTTTCCTTACTTTTTCCTCACCTCCTACGCATTTTTAACTGTATTCGGATTGGGGAAGTGGAACGATGGAATGACAAAGGCATAAACCGAAAAACACGAGGAATCGAACCGGGAACTTATTAAATGGCAATCGCATACCCCCAGGGATATTTTTTAGAATTGATCACGAAAATCTCGACTTTCCGTACCTTTTCCGTATTTTCGTACCGACTTTAAGAAAACTGTGCTTTTTCGGTGTAACTGTACTTTTTCCGTACACTGGAAAAAAAAACACATTGGATCTAGAGTTCAGACTCTTAAAAACATCGACAAGAAAAAATACTCTTGATTCAATCGGATTTTTGCTTAAATCAAGAACCAAGCCTCTTATTTTGAGCGGACTTCCTTTTGATTGAAGCAAAAATCTGATTGAATCAAGAGTATTTTTAATTTGTCAATGTTTTCAAGACTCTGGACTCTAGATTCAATGTGTTTTTTTTTTTTTTCCAGTGTACAGTGGACACCCCTACTCAGAGATGGATCGCATAAACGGGACTCACCTCTATCACTAGTGAAGTGCTTCTCAGGGAGCCTCAGCGTGAAGGCCTGCTGGACGAGAGGCTCGCTGCGGCCCTTCTGGTTGAAGGCGAAGACGTGCACTTGATAATTCGTTGATGGATCTAAGCCGTAGATGGTGAAGCGCGGGACAGGTGACGTCACGTTGGCGCGGAGCTCCTGCGAGTTGAAATCGCGGACCTCAGCGATGAAGGACTGGTGGAGTCCGCCGTTGAAGCCCTCCGAGCAGCGGACCATGAACGAGTTCAAGGACATGTTGTGCACCGAGCAGTTGTGCACTTGATCCGGTCGTCCTGAAAAAATCCATCGCGTACATACGATTAGATGAAATACACTCCTGTGAAGAAAATCCAAAGGGCTATGCTGCCGTGCTAAGGAAAAACGCCGTGTGAACATTCGAGAGTTGCTAAATTTCCTTTAATAAAATGTTTATTTTTTAGGAAAGATGTGTACATTTTCCTTGAAATTTTCAGAGACTTTAGGTGAAATTGCGAACAAAATTATCTGAAAAATTGGAAGAAAAATATTCATAAGTTTACCAGGAAATTTGCGTTTTATCAAAGCAAACTTGGCAACGTTTGAAGGCTCATACGGCGTTCTTCCTTAGCACGGCAGTAAGTAACCATGCCAAATTTGGCGAAATCAGACGAAATAGGTCTGTCTATATTGAGACTCTGGTATAGGAACCCGTTGGCTACAGGAACTGCGTTCCAAAATACCATAGGAATTCTTATAGCCGGCTCTGGAGGGCGATAGAAAGCGATAGAAAATCTTACAGTCGCGGGCTATACGAAGCGATACAATATTATGTAGCCGGGCTAGAGTTCTTATAGGTGGGTCAATTATTACATAATTAATTTAATTATTAATTAATTAATTTAATATTACATAATTAATTATACAAACACTTCTCTGCAGCACAGTGAAAGCACAAAATGTAAAAAAAAATAATTAAAGTGCTGGAAATCATTAAATTTGACGCGGGACCACCTTTATATTTACAAAATACACATTATCTTTTCCTTTAATACATATTTTTTTCCATCGATTTAAAAGAAAATAATTCATGCAGAGAGTGCAAACATTTCAAAATCATGAGTTGAAAAACGCTGATTCCGCGAGTTTAAATATTACAGCCAAACGCAGATGAGCGGCGTGCAATCAGCGCGACATACGCAATGGCGCCTGCAAACCTAACTGGGATACTTCACGCATTGCGCAATGCGTGAAGTATCCCTGTTAGGTTTGTAGGCGCCCGCCGCGCCGCGCGTGCCACGGCGCTTCAAGCAACTATTTCGCAACGGAAGTGTTGCACAGTATCATACGAAATTGAAGGCGCTCCAACGTTTTAAGAATGACAGGCGTCCTTTAAGAGTGTGGAGCTTTCCTTGCAAAGTAAATCAAGAACTACGGCACAAAAAATTAGCGGTGGTCCAAAAATTCACCAAGTCCTAAAATTCGTATTTAATAACGTTTAGCATAATTTTTTAATTTCATCAGAAAAATTGTGACTAGATTTAGGCAGAAACATGTTTAAGTATACCGTCAAGAAGATTTTATTTTGAATCAATGATGAAATAGCTGAATCAAAGCGGGTTTCTGCTTGATGTAAGTGGCCTTTATTTTTATATCAGCACTTTTTCTTCTTTGAACAAGCATTATTATCTTTATTGATTCGTAAGGAACCTCGGTGGTTTTGAGCATATCTCTGCATCACTTTTTCCTCTAATGAAGCTCAAAAATCATGCTAAACGTTATTGAATACAGATGCTAGGACTTCGTAATTTTTCGACTATCGCTCTCTTTTTGTCATCGTCACTCGTTTTAATTTGCGAGTAAACTTCATGCTTTTGAAAGATGCCATCAATCACCAAATCAATGGTCTCAGATCTTCGTTTTTCACGTGGTTTCCCTTTTGGGCCCTAAAAGCTACATAAATCGAGTTGCATGTCCATACGCTCCCTATAAAGGTACTCCAGCTTTCCCTAGTATGAATTTGATGCTTCAAACGGAACCAAATTGTTTTAATGACATTTCCGGCCAAAGCATGGATCTTCCCAAGGAGGCAGCCTCTCGTCCCTCCCAAACTCTACTGTTGCCAGATAAGTTGCTTTTTCGGCACTACCCAGTTCAAGCCAATAATGTAAAATATTCACATTTATTACGCAATCTGGCAACCTCTCGAGTAAAATAGAGAAATGTGGAATCGACTCAAAAGTGGAATCCTTCCACTCTTATATTAATGATGATATCGACGGTGTAGGTCGGCAATTACATAACTCGGTTTGCGACGTTGCAGATTTCCTGTCATACTTTATTTTTTAACCGGAAAACTACTCAACGGCAATTCTTTAAAACTACCGTGATATTTCTTCTCTGTGCGAGAAAAATCCTGCGAAAACTTCAAGGAATGATGTCAATTTGTTCTCCCTTAAACAAAATAACATAGAGGCGGAGATTTTCAAACACCGAAAATGAGTTATGTGATTGCCGCGCTGAAAAAAATTCTCGGCGTTTTTACCACGGTCTGTTGGTACCTTTACCATCTCACTTTTTTTTATCAATTATTGGTAATTTTACCAAGACAGACTGGTAAGCTTACCTAAAAACCGGTATTTTCACTGTTTTTTTCAGGTAAGAATACCACTTCTATTGGTAATCAATTCCCGGTAACTTTGCCATTTTATCTCGGTAATTCTACCACAGTCGATAAAAAATATTGGCGTTTTTACCAAGGTCCAGTAAAATTACCGAGGAAGTTCAATAATTTTACCGAGATTTTCGGTAAAATTACCAATTCCATAAATGGTAATTTCACCAAGAAAAAACTGGGATCAAATAGAACCCTGAATTCTTGGTAATTTTACCCTTTTTTCAGTAAATACACCGAGATTTTTTTTTTCAGTGCGACTGACACCGTGGATGTAGGTGATGAGAGTGGGGGCGGACCTGCAGCGATGATATGGAAGACGCAGGGGGTGCGCTGGTGGCCGATCTTGTTGGAGGCCCAGCAGAGGAGGGTGCCGTAGTCGAGCTCGGTGAGCGGGGTGTAGGAGATGACGCTGGCCGTGCCGGACTTGACGACGAGGCCGGGCGCCACGTCCTCGCTCTGGGCCGAGTTGTTGAACATCCACCGGAACACCACGTCCCGCGGGTTGGCGTCCACCTCGCACGAGATGTTCACCCGCTCCTGCTTCGCCACGCCCAGGAGCCGCGACTGGTTCTTCCCGCACGTCGGCGCGTCTGCAATCACACCACCACATTTCAAAATCACATCAAATCAAATTCTACAGAGTGTCTAGCGACCTGGGAAACCGGGAAATGTCAGGGAATGGAGAGGTTGCATGTGTGAAAAATTTGCGATTTGACTGTTAATTCTTACGTAAAAGTTTGCGAGAAACACGATGGTGCCACTGGTTTTATCTGAAATCGACTCCCAAGCTCAAAAAAAGCTCTCAAGTTGAGGCCAAAATGGAGGGGATATCCCACGCTATCCTGAGAGTTCACCTCTACATCAAAACAAACTCTCCATGCAAAGATAGGGAGCAAATACATTAGCAGGGTTGCCGTGTTTTCAGTTTTAGAGTCCCCAAATAAAGTGGCAGCCCGATTAATGTATTTGCTCCCTATCTTTGCATGGAGAGTTTGTTTTGATGTAGAGGTGGACTTTCAGGATAGCGTGGGATACCCCCTCCATTTTGGCCTCAACTTGAGAGCTTTTCTTGAGCTTGGGAGTCGATTTCAGATAAAACCAGTGGCACCATCGAGTTTCTCGCGAACTTTTACGTAAGAATCAACAATCAAATCGCAAATTCCTCACACATGCAACATCTCCATTGCTTTTTGAATCAGGGAAAACAGCGGAAACGTCAGAGAATCCGCAAAAATTCGGCATATCAGAGAGTTTGATTTTGCAAGCCGTTTTCGTGTCAGAGAAACGTCACAGAAATCGAAAAACAATGATTTGTTATTGTTGTTTTTTTCCTTTTCTTTTACAAGCTTCAAATAGCCCCCATTGGCTTATCCCACGCTTCCCACCAGCCCCAGGTGACCATTGTCTGAGACCATCAATCTCAGGTCACCTGGCCGGGAATCGAACCCGGGACCTCTTGGTTATAGGGCCAGCGCTACAACCCTTACACCACAGGAGGCCGACGAATTGTTGATAATTGATTAATCAAGTTTCAGAAAAATGGAATCGATACTAAAATTTCTACCAGAATTTCCGCTGAAGTTCGTGGTTAGCGGAAATGACATCATGTAAAAACTTACACAAGACGTTAAGGTAGAAAGGAGGGCTCTCTCCTTCGCCCTCGGTGTTGTATCCAAGGCACGTGTAGTTGCCTGCGTTAGTTCGGCTCACTCCTTGCATGACAAGGCTTTGGTTACTGATTATCACATTCTTCCCACTGTTGTGAGGCAAATTCCGACCCTGAAAAATAAATAATAAAGAGACTGTTACAAGATCCCAAAATTGCTTTGAGCCCAGGTTTTTCTGAAGTAAATTATAAAAAACCGCGTTTCCAAGCTTTTAAAGTTCAAAGCTGCTATTTTGACGAGAGGAGTGGGCCGAAAGTTGAATGCCTTGATCAAACGTGGCTGTTTAGCCAAATGTTGGCATCATTTCTTTGCAATAGTGTTGATTTCAAGATGATTTCACCCTCTTGGCGCGTTTCTATCGAAGTAATTTTGATGCAAGAATTTGCTTGTACGTCAAATGTTTAGAAAGATATCGATGGTCGAAATGCGAGACCACATATACCTATCTGTTTACGATGTTTGCAAATGTAGACGTCCAGTCACACTTCATTTTTTCCTTGGAGAACTAGTCAACGTAATTTATTGAAAACTCCCTTGACTTATCCTCTATGTTAGTAGAATATTCTGTGCAAATTTCAAGCTATAAAGTTGACTTGTCCCTCTTTGAAAACATTCACCAGGAGCGGATATTTTGAAACACCGCAATAGAGATGCGTGGTTTCGCACTTAGGTCATCGATATTAATCGTGTGATTTTTTTCTCTCTTTTTTTTCTTACTGTTTCATTCTGGCCAATTTTATTCAAATTTTTCGTTAAGGAGGCATACAAAATGGAAGCCAATTTTACGAGAACCCTCTCAAAAATACGTCTTTTCAGTATTATTTCCTAGCTGCGATTCCTAAGATTTGATTTGAAATTTCCTGTCATTTTTAATTGGGTTATTAAGTTTGTTAACCACTCATCTAGGTAATGGTGGCGATCTGCAAGTTTTCAGATTTTCGACATTGAAGCCCTTTTTCTCATGAACAATTACACACTGAGCAAAAAATAAATAAAAGAAATAAGGACAACCTCCTACAAGAAATACTCGGTGATAAGCGATGAATAAGTTTCACTTACGTTGTGCTTCCATTGAACTCGATGAGCTGGAGGATCAGCTTGTACGGTGCAGTCGAAATAGACGTCGGATCCTTCCCGAATCGTGTTAGGGTTTATAGAGGCACCAATCACCAATTTCGGCTCTGGTTTATCTGCAACAGAAAAAAATCAACACTTCATCAAAATGATGACACTTGGCATAGTTGGACCACATTTCGCAATTCGGAACAACAACTAATATGGTTCAATTTAGAAACAACGTATATACCATTGAACTCCCTATGCACGTAAGTTTTTTGGTGCAGATGAGCCAGAAATTATAGCTCTTAATTGCAAAATGAAGTCCAGTTGTAGAGGGAGCAACACAGGTGAAGAAAAGTATGAATATTCACTATCTCCACCTTGAAATTCTCTCACTCCTCAGCGATGTTAAAAATATGTAGTCCAGTTAGTCTTGCATTTTCCGGGGAAAATCAATGTACAGAAGGTTTCTTTACGGAAAAATTTTGCAATAAGCCACCAGCGCAACATAACAAAAATTTACCGGAATCAACTGACCGCTCCATCTAAAAAAGCGAGCTGGGGGCAAAATACGTCGCAGACGACCGGTTTTTCACTTATAACTCAAAAACAATCCTACGGAAAAATGCCATTGACCTTTTATAATGAACACAAAATTTTCTATCAAAAACTTTTTACATTTTTTAATTTGTGACCTCCGGTTTATGAGATATCACGGTCGTTCTCTGCGGCTGAGGAAGTCGAATGTTGATTAAAATCGCGCTTTTCTCACGGAATTTGAAATTATGTTAAAGACGGCGAGTCTGAGGAGAGAGAATTGTTCTTACTGAAATGGAAAATCATAAAATTCTCGATAGAACGGACAGTGCGGTCGATGGTCGGCACAAAAAGCATAATAGCGCCTACAAGACTGGGGGAATACTTCACGCATTGCGTCAAACAGTGCGGTCGCTGCATGGTCGGCGTGAAACGCGCATGGACGAGTCTGCGAAAACTGTCCAATTCGACCACCAAAAACTAAATATTCAACTTGATTTTTACGCACAAAATATCCTATGCGGCGTGACGGCCATGACAGATTAAAACAAAAACGGCGGGTATAGTCAACAGCTAGAGCCAAGGCTAGCGGGATCGAGCATTTTATACACACCTGAAGAATAACTTTTTAGTTACCGAAAGTTACGTTATGTTTTTTTGGAAACTTAAATTTCTTTTTGGACCTTCCCGATTTGACAAACCGCGATTCAAAAACACCACATCATGGTTAACACTGCAGTGACTTGGCGGTTCTGCGCGGCTCGGCGACTTTGCCCATTTTGGGACGGAAGTTGCAACGGCGGAGATTTAGCCAAATATCGCCCCCCTCCCCCGGGGAAGGATGAGTGGGAGGGGGAGGGAGCTGCGGGGGTGCGGGATTATGATATTGTCTGGCGTTATCTAAAAGCGGAACGCGGGCCCGGGCGACAATTGTGCCGGGCTGTCGATTCCTCATTATTCACGACATCCAGCCGCAGCCGTGGGGGGGGGGCAAACCCCCTCCCCCTCCCCCGGGGTGCCCCCCCGAGACGAATAATCTCGGCTCTGTGTGGAACCCCGAATCAAGATCCATCCCTGATACGTCGCCACCGATACTGTCCTGCTCGGCAAGAACAACGTATTAACTTTTGCATGTTGCCAAATTTTCGCAAGAGAAGAAGGACAAGAACTTCCTGGGTCAATAAAAATGTCATCATCTCCCGGCCAAAGTGTTACAAGCGCCTTGCGGTGTTTCAAAATTTCCGCCGCCATTTTATTGTTTTACAGAGAAATTGTTCAACGAAGCTGTCCGAAAATTTCACAGAATTTTCTCTGTGCTGTCGATAACATTCGGTGAAATTTTCAAACAGATTCAAACGACAATTTCTCTGTAAAAACCAAGAAAACGCCGATGGAAATTTTGGAATGTCGCCTGGCGCTTGTGATAATTTGGCCGGAAGATGACGATTTGCAGATAGGTGATATTAGTCAATGTATTTTGAACAGCTGAATCCAAAGACGATTCGGAATATTTTCACATATCTTCAAGTTTTTCAAAGAAATAAATCTACATCAAACTTTTGATACTCTTCAAGGAGCGTAAAAAGTGCGCTAGAAAAAATAATTATCCTGGAATTCTGATGAGAAATAAAATGAAATCTGAAGTCAATTTCGGATCCAGCGGCTCAGAATACACTACACATTACCGTCCGGTCCACACGGAGAAAAAAACTTCGTGCGTGGGACCCGAAGTTTAGGTCATATGGATCTCTGAAGTTTTCGGATTGAGCATTTGAACACTTAAGGTCCAGCTGCTGAGGTTTGGATCACACATCTGAAACTTCAGTTCTTACGTCTGGAGTACTTCGGTTTTCACATCCGAAGAACTTCGGTTCTCACATCTGAAGTACTTCAGATGTAAGAACTGAAGTTTCAGATGCGTGATCCAAACCTCAGCAGCTGGACCTTAAGTGTTCGAATGCTCAATCCGAAAACTTCAGAGATCCATATGACCTAAACTTCGGGTCCCACGCACGAGGTTTTTTTCTCCGTGCGTCTCCAGTGGCGAGGCGTGAATAATCTATTATCGAGATTCCTCCACTTGAAGCTATGGTAAAGAATCGATTATTAAGGTGTTCGTTGGAACACCCTATCCATCGATCCTTTTCCATAGGTTTAAATGGCAGATCAATCGAACTATCGCAAAGTACGCCACGCTACTGCGTCTCCTCCAAAGCAGCATTAATAAATTCACATAGCTCTTTCCCTCATGAAATCGACTATGCCGGAAAATAGGTGCGTGCTAGGAAAAAACAGAGATAATTTCAAGGGAGGGAAACACGAAAAAAGCACAGCCAACTCAAAGCTCCCGACCCATAATAAAGATTAATAGAACACCGCAAGATCGACAGTCGCTTTTGTGATCATACATTAAGTATGAGGTCATGGCGAAGCACCGACTTGACAGTTCGAGAAATCGGCGATGGGAGGGTGGAGGGGTGTAGCTCACCAGGGGGACAACCGCTCTCAGGCGTAGTGGTAAGTATCATCCCCACTTAATTACTTATTTACTCCCGCTTACCGGATGGGCGGGGGGAGAGGAGGCGAAGGAATTTGTGCTTTCATACTTCAATAGGAAAGCGAGCGATATCCCGAACGCCGCTACTTTCTTTCACCTCCCGTTGACACTGGACAGTGTTCGAGACTCACAGGCGCCAACGCGCCAAATGCACCTAAAAAATCGACCATGGCGCCTAAAAAATGAAGGCTCTGCGCCAACGTGGCCCCTAAGAATTGCTCCCTAAACACCTGAATTTTCATATCAGGTATTATCCGAAATTTTCAGCACTACAAGTGAAAGCTTTTTCTATTCTTCACGATTTCATCCTTTGTGCTTTTGTGTTCCCCAAGTTACAGCTACTTACTAGTTCTGTCACGAAAACATCGTGCATCTAACTTTTCACTGAATGCGCCGTAATGTATAGGCAAAAAGTCAATTTGGACCCTAAAAAATCTTCAATGGCGCCTAAAAATCGGGCTTGATGCGCCACATGGCTCCTAAAACTCAAAGGTGAATTTCGAACACTGGGAGTAGCTCACCAGAGGGACAACCGCTCTCAGGCGTAGTGGTAAGTATCATCCCCACTTAATTACTTATTTACTCCCGCTTACCGGATGGGCAAGAGGTGGAGGGGTGAGGGAAGAAGAGGCAAAGGAATTTGTGCTTTCATACTTCAATAGAAAAGCGAGCGATATCCCCAACCCCGCTACTTTCTTTCACCTCCGCGTTGACACTGGAATGCTCGCTAACAATGATTTTTACCGTCCAAGTTAAGTCGTTGAAGCCTGGCGGATACGCACCGGATCGATGTTTAATAAGTGATGTAATCACGTTTCACAGCGTTTGAATTCACGACGGTATAATTTGCTTTTTATCCCCCGCCCGCGGCCCGCCCCCTTCCGCACGGAGCTTTTTAAGCGGTCCGCTCGGCTCCCAGACGTTTTACGACGTTCGAGTTTCCTGCGAGGCAAGATGCGCGGCGACTCCATTACATGAATTGCGACCGTATCCTCCCTCATAACTTCCTGATGTAGTAAAATACGGGCGCCGTTAAGACTCGGAATTGTAGCGCCAGGATTACCGGAAACAACTCTCTCCGTTTAATGTCTCAAAAATGTGCTAAGACTTAAATGTTTCGTTTAGCATACTTGAATCAGTGAGTTTTAAAACACACCAACTCAGAAAAAAAATTGTTCAGGAAACACCTGAAACTGCGCAGCGGGTGAAGAAGTTAGTTTAAGAAAAACCTTTTTGGCGCCGAAGGACAAGTTGAAGGCGAACTGACTTGGCGTTAAAATTACCTCTTCCCGTCCAGTAAAAAGCTATTTATTATTATCACCGAGTCATTTCATGATGATACCACTATTCGACCACTTGGGAGCCCATATTGCCTACACTTAAAGTTGAAGGCGAACGGACTTGGCGTTATAATTACGTCTTCCCGTCCGGTAAAAAGCTATTTATTATTATTACTGATTTACCGAGTCATCTCACGATGATACCACTATTCGATCACTTGGGTGCCCATATTGCCTACACTTAAAGTTGAAGGCGAACTGACTTGGCGTTATAAATACGTCTTCTCGTCTGGTAAAAAGCTATTTAGTATTATTACCGAGTCATCTCACGATGATACCACTATATTCGACCACTTGGGAGCCCATACTGCCTACACTTAAAGTTGAAGGCGAACTGACTTGGCGTTATAAATACGTCTTTTCGCCTGGGAAAAAGCTGTTTTTTGTGTGTATGTGTAAACCGAGTAAGGGAGTATTTTCACGCTGATACCACTATTCGACCACTAGAGAGCCCATATTGCCTGCATTATAGGTTGAAGGCGAACTGACTTGACGTTAAAATTACCTCTTCCCGTCCGGTGAGAAGCTATTTATTATTATAAGCGAGTCATTTCACGATGATACCATTATTCGAGCACGGGGGAGCTAGTGCTGTCTGCACCGAAATTGAATCAGTGAGTTTGAAAGCACACCAACTCGGGAAAAAAAAATTGTTCAGGAAACACCTAAAACTGCGCAGCGGGCGAAGAAGTTAGTTTAAGAAAAACCTTTTTGGTGCCAAAAGGACAAGTACTCAGAGACTTTGTAAAGCACCAAGTTGAAATCAATACACCATGTTTGATGACAGAGAATTAAGCGTTAATATTTCCGAGTTGGTGTGTTTTCGTTCTCACCGACTTTCAGATACTGATTTTTCATGGTCTGCCCTGAAAAATGTATACTTTTCGACCTGAATAACGCATGAATATTTATATAACTAGTTGGTACAAGGTATACTGAACCGAAAAAAGAAAACCGCAAAATCGGATGGTCACCCGTTTCCCTTGAAATGGCCAAAAATTGGTATTTCCAATAAAATACTTCGATTTTTCACTTTTCCCGTCGCTGTTTCGAGCACTTCCGATTGCAATTTCGAAATTTCCTTTTGCGTGCAGATGCTTTTATCCATAAGTGTTACTAAACCGTAAAAAAGTGAAAATCGAAAAAAACCCGAGTTGGTGTGTTTTCGAACTCGCGGATTCACTTATCCGCGATGCAGTTACCAAATATCGTACCTTGATAACGGACTTTAAAAATTCCAATCACATTTCTCTTCCTTGAAATAGACCAACTGGACGTATTTCTGCAAAACGGAACTATAGACAAGTGGGAAAGATGAGCTGTGCTCTAGAAATCTGCAGAAACAATGTAAAAGAGGCCGTGATTCCCTTTGGAGCAATGGAAAAGCGGGATTTCACATTCTACCAAACGGAACTAAGCGCCAACTGTATGCGGCTCTCATGAGCTGTGGGCATGTGACAAAAGCGTTAGAGACGCACACGCCCCTGACGTCACTGGCTCTATATATTAGGCAACGAAATTAGGAAACGTATGATGCAGTTAGGTTGTTTCTAGATAAAGTCGTCTAAACAAAACCGCGGTCAATCCGATTATGTTCGACATAATTTAGCTCCGTTCGTGCCAATTTTCGTGCAACACTCCTCCATCCTGCGATACAATATTCATCTCAATTTTGGCTTTCCCACCACTCGGGCCCTTCATCCAGTAGACGATTACGAATTTCAAAAACATCCCTCGTCTGAAAAACGAGCGGACGGTTTTTTTTCTTGAAAGATACTCGTAGTAAAAGACAACAGAGGAATTTCGAACGTAAAAAAAACATAGAATTGAATAAAGGGCGGGGCGTATCGCTGGAACACCCTTCCCTCCCGTTGATTGTCACTTAGCAGCCAACAAAAGAGTCGTAACTCAATTTCCGCGATTACACGGGTGACAGGGCTCCACTGGAGGGTAGATACGTCTTTTTGTGAGTGACGTAGGAGTAGGAGGAGATCGTAATCCAGGCTCATCATCGGAATACGGCTGTTCCCTTCGAGGCCGGATTAAGCGCGTCAAATCGTCATGTCAGGATCGCAATTAGTTAAGAGGACAAAAACGTCGCGTCGTCGCCGGCTCCGGCTACACAAAGATCCGGCGGACTACTTGGAGCGAGTTCCGAGAAAAAAAAGTGCGACGGGGAGGCGAGTTCGGGAACAATGTGTTTCATTAGGAAGAATAATTATTTTTTCCCCGAAAAATGGGATGAAAAAAAAAAATAATAATGATGAACAACTCGAGTTGGAGAAGAGGAGGCGCCGACGGTCCATTAATGAGGGAGGAATGGAGGGCCAACTGAAAATACGAGTGTGAGAACACGAGAGGTCTCTCGTTCCGAGGATGGGCGCAGAGTGTCACGAAAATGAAAAGCCGCAGATCAACCAACAGCCTCCAAAATGGATCTGCTGTACGTTACAAAGACTTTGAGGAAAAAGAAGAGGAGGAAGAAGCTTGAAACTAAGAAGAGAATGTGGACCAAGAGAAGAAAAATTTTAAAACTAAGAAGAAAATGAGGAACAAGAAGAAGAAAAAATTTAAAACCAAGGAGAGAATGAGGAACTAGAAGGAGAAGAGGAGAATGATGAGGAAGCCGAGGAAAAAGACTTTCACTTTTTTCTCATTCTTACATTCATCTCACACTTCTTTCTCTTCTTCAGTTTCGTCTCTCTCGCCTCCTTGTTCCTCTCTTTTTCCTTGTTCTTACTTTTAACTTCTTCATCTTTGTCTTCTTCTCCTCCTTCTCCCTCCTTTCCATCATCATCTTATTCCCCGTTATCGTCATTTTCTTCTTAGTCATCGTCATCGTCATCACCATTGTCGTTTCCATCATCATCGCCGTCGCCATCGTCATCGTCGTTTTCATCATCATAATTATCGTCATCGTCATCGTCATCGTCATCGTCATCGTCATCGTCATCCTCGTCATTATCTCATTCATCACTGCCATCATGATTGTCGTCATCATCGTCATCGTCATCGTCATCGTCATCGTCATCGTCATCGTCATCGTCATCGTCATCGTCATCGTCATCGTCATCGTCATCGTCATCCTCGCACTCATCATCTTCATCATTATTGTCGTGGTCACTGCCATCCTCGTCGTTATCGTACTGGTCATTGGCATCGTCGTCATCATCATCATCATCATTATTGTTAGCATCATCCCATTCTCCTCTTCCTCCTCCTACTTCCCACCTTCTTTTTTGATTTCTAATTCGTCCTCACGTAAAAAAGGTCAGGAATCTTAAGCTATATCGCACGTGGCATACGTGTCTTTCTAAAACCCTCATTGCAATTGAGGATCTGGAAGAACAGGGTCTTTAACTACTGTCAGACAAGGGTTAAACAGACGGTTGTTCAATGTTGCCGAATGGCATTCCCTCAAAACTAGTCAAAACGGCGCGAGGAGGGGCGGCACCCCTGGCGAGGGCGAGACGCATGACGGAATACTCGAAGGGTCGCTAATCGAAGCAACGAGCCCGCGATAAATTCGGAGCCAAGCGTTATATCCGCTTTGATTGCCCCCGATAAAATTAAAACTCGTCAATTATTATCTCCGAGCGACTGTTTAGGAATCGAAAGGGGCGGAGATAGGCGAGGGCCCGGCGGAGGGGGGGTGGGGGAGGGCGACGATCCATTGACACACGCGAGGCTTCGTCCTCTCTGCGAAATATGTTTAATTAATTCGCACAGAAGACCCCGATCCGGGCGGCTCAGGATATTAGCATTTTCCGACTCAAAGGCTTCTTTTGTGCCCCGCCCCCACCCCCGCTGTACGGAAAATAAATAAAAGGCCGCCCGAACCCGAATCCGATGCCCCGATCTCCCTTGCTCAGGAACAACGCCGCATGAGCATTCGCACTTTGCCGAATTTCATCTGAGTAAGTACGGGTTTTCCGGAAAATTTGTCGCGTAAATCAATGAATCGCACCCGATAAGGGCTCGATGTATCGTTTGGTGTAAAATAACAGATCATAACCTCAAACAAAAATTTTAGGATTTCGTCGAAAAAACTGAAAATGAGAAAATTCTTAACAATTTTACTGTTCATTGCCATTAGATTGCTCAAGAAGAATCTCAAAGATTAAAAGATCTATCACCGAAAACCCGTCCCCTCAGATTTCTCAGTTGGCTTTTGAGGCTGTATTGACATGTTGAACCAATCGATATCGATACAATCTCACCTGGATGACGTATCGAATACGATCCATAATTTATTGAAACTATGCATGTGCATATCGTATTGGTTCATTTGAGAGTGTTTAAAGAACTGATTCCGCTGTTTTTAGTAATTTTCTTCTGATATGGGAAATAGTATAAAAATAGATTTGAAAAAGGATAAAATGCACCGCCCAGTGACAGAATCTGGCGGCATTTCTTAGTAAAACACAAGAATTTAAGCAAATTAGATCTTTCTGTCATATATTCTCCAAAAATTGTTAAATTAATGAGCCAAGGGTATCCTCGTGTTCAATTCTGTAAGTAGTTTCCACTTAAACACGAAATTTCTCAAATTTCAGACATCTGCAGATTCTGCACTGCAGGGGTATATTTCAAATATTCCTAACATTGGTAGAATACTGTTCATGACAATAACACTGTAAAAATACCTTTTTTAGGTCGTTTCCAAAATTGCTAATGACAGGATTGAAAATATTTTAAAATTATTTTTACAAACATCCCGACGAAATTTTAAAAATGCAATTTTTTAAAAAAAATTTAACAATTATTATTACATTAGATAAATAGAAGAAGCCGAAACATCATCTAGTATAGTGAAGAAAAAAAACCCTGGGTCCTATTGCCAAAATCTGAGCAGAACGGACACATATAAAGACCCGTCTATAGTCTCAAAAATCATAGAAATCGGCCCAGTAGAACAGGCGAGGGAACTGGGATAAAGAATGAAAATTTAGGGGATCAAAGACTTTATAGTAGTATGTTGGTACTCAATAATTGAATCTAATATTCTACTCTAAATATACATATAGAAAACCTTTTTATTTAATTTTAAGGAAACATTATACCCGAAACAGTTTGCGACATCTATTATTGGGCACATTCATCAATTTAACACGCACTCCGCTCTCTTGAAAAAGTATTTCATATGGGCAATTTGGCAACATTTGAACGTCCATACAATGTTCCTCCTTAGCGTGGCTGCGATGCTCCGTGAGTCCGTTCGGCGGGTCCTTTCATCAGGATTTAATTAAAACGTGTCGCCCCGGTCCATATAATTACCTATTTACAACCTTTACTTTCGCGCAATTGTCATGGCTGCTCCCGACAGCGATTCACTGTTTGTCCTTTTCAGATGCTCCATGTGAACAAGTAACACCTTACTTATGTGCTTAAAACTTCAAGGATTTTTCCCTAGTTTTACACTGAGAAAAAATTTTCTCTCCCTGTACCAGAAATTCTTTTTCAATCTCTCAATCATAGATTTTTTTTTCCGCAGGGAATCTAGGGGTTGTGTGAAGTCACCATTTTCTATGTTTGCATGAAACGTGCTTGCTACCTAGCGAGAAATTCCGGGCCTTAATTCTTCCGGAATTTCCGAACTTTATCAGCACTTCCGAGGCGCCTCTAAAAAAAATCAGCACTATTTCCGGACTTTCCGGGTTTTCCAGACCAGAGAACACCCTGAAAAATTTCCGTTCTTTCTCTGTGCAAGTATACTGCCGTGCAAAGGAAAAACGTCGTATGATCCTTCAAGCGTTGCCAAATTTCCTTTGATAAAACAAGAATTTCCTGGTAAACTTATGAATATTTTCCTTCCAATTTTTCAGATAATTTTCTTCGCAATTTCATCGGAAGTTCCTCGAAATTCCAACGACAAATGTTCATAACGGTCTGCAAACAAAAACATTTTATCGAAGGAAATTTGGCAACTCTCGAATGTTCGTACGGCGTTCTGCCTTAGCACGGCAGCGTAAGTCCGCGATGTTTCCCGAAAGGCAACTCTGGTTTGGGAGGAACAGGAAGGCGAAAAATCCCGATACGAGGTCTCACGTTTGGCCCGGCCCAGCAGCGGCGCCTGGGCCTGGGCAGTTGTTCCGCAAACCGCAACCACCGATTAGTCACCGAAACCGCAGCGCCATGCTATACAATTCTACTCGAATCTCGTATTTTTCCTCGGACGATTCCGGATTTTATCGTACGATCAGGCAACATTCCTAGGGCAGTCGGTCGGAACCTGAAACGGAGAGACCCAAAACGAGGTCCCTCAAAGTCTGTCCATCTACGTTGAATACTTATCTACAGAGACTTCGTAATTAGTATAGCCAATTTAGCGGATCTGTATCGGACCAGAACGACTGTGTCTGTGCCGTTAGGGCCAGTACACCAGTTTAAGGCTTTTCGCGGAGCTATTGAGGGTTGCGCATGCATGACACCATGTAAAGATGCAATTAAAGGGCTTGCAGGACAAAGTGCGTAGGTGAAGTTTTTTTCTACTTAGATTCGAGAAATGCGTTTATAAAGTTTTAAAATCAAACGGATCCTCATGGTGAAAGAAAGTTCAAAATCACTTCTATGGTAGTCGAAAATTGGATTTTAGCAGTGCATTTGTCACACACTGGAGGGGAAAAAAACACATTGGATCTAGAGTCTACTATTGAAAACATTGACAAGAAAAAGGACTCTTGATTCAATCAGATTTAAGCTAAAACCAAAAACCAAGCCTCTTAATTTGAGCGGATTTCCTTTTGATTTAAGCTTAAATCTGCTTGAATCAAGAGTTCTTTTTCTTGTCAATGTTTTCAAGAGTCTGAACTCTAGATCCAATGTGTTTTTTTTCCAGTGCAGAATATGTTTATGACAAGTTTTCGTTGAAGTCATTAATGTATCAATTTTGTCAAGAACAGCACATATGAGCCGTGTCTTCCAAGGCCCTTAATGGGTCACTATACCATGAAAGAATTGGACCACACCGAAAAAAGAGTAAAGTTAATTTAACATTCTGGATGTGAAAAAAGTGTGCGAGAACTCACAAAATGCTAAATTACCCGCCACGGCAGTTAGTTTTACATCTTGACATTTACAAAGTAACTGCTGTAGCAGTTAATTCAGAATTTTGTGAGTTCTCGCACATTTTTTTTACATCCAGAATGCTGAATCAACTTCACTTTTTTTTCAGTGCACGTTAAGCGGAAAGGAACCGAGCCACATCATCTATTGCCAAATTAAAATGGGCGATTCAATTGTTTACACGAAAACGGTGTTACGGATTTTTGTGCAAATCTCGGTGGATTTTCTGCAAAGAAGCAAACTCCCCACAATTTTCGAAGGTGTCCGCACAAACGGTCTTTTGTAAAAAAATTAAAATGTCAGGCGTTTGACAATGACTGATGTGGCTTGGTTCCTTTCTGCTAAACGCGGTCCAACTGTGACTTGCGAATACGTTTTTCTCACGGTAAATGACACGTATAAGACGATGCGCAAATTTCTCCGTTTTTTTTCACGAATGAACGTAACTCCATTTCAATGTTGCCAAATTCCTCTTCGCAAATTGAATATTTATCGAGAGAATCTTGGGCATTTCTAACTGAAAATTTCACTGATTTTTCCTAGATTCCCAGATTCAGATAAATCTTTGATCAAAATTTCACAGGTATATTTTTGTGAAATAAGTTAATTTTTTCAGTCAATTTGGCAACCTTGGAATGAAGTTTCGTTTCTTCGTCCGGGAGACGACGATTTACAACGCGAAGAAAAACTCAGAGACCAAGAGCTGTTCTGCTGAAACCACCCATATATCTAGGTGCCCATTACTTCCTTGATGCTTACAATTTTGAGGATTCCAAATTTTAGAATGCATGGTGGTCCCGCGGTGAAGTTTTTAAGTTTTACACCCACGTTTAATTTCAGAACTCACGTAAATCAAATTTAAATTAATTAACTACCAATGCGGAGTGCCTTACGGGCGTAACGTCCAAGCACAGTGTTTTGACAAGCACGTTAATATGAAACGTATCCAGAAACGAATAACTTGTTTTGTTTACATGAGATCCGTGGGGTAGAAACCATACGGGTCACCCCAGAGTCTGACGTCAGAGTTATACTGTAAAGCCAATCAGGAGCGTCTCACCTCGTACTCCAACTTTAAATCGCTTTCTTTAATTGAGGGGAGCTTTCCGGAACTTTTTCGAGCTTGGAAAGGCGGAACGTTACTTAGAAACAGCGAAAACTTTACAAGGAAAGTGCTCTGAATTAAGGAATTCCAGGATCATGCAACAACCCCACTGCGCGACCCTGACGGGTGCCTTTGAAACGAACCAGTGGCGTGGCGTGCTTTGCGATATATCGATTGTTATGCCATTTAAACGTATGGGAAAGGATCGATAAACAGGGTGTTCGCAGCAAACGCCTTAATAATCGATTCTTTACCATAGGATTAAATAGCATAACAATCGATACATCGCAATTCACGCCACGCCGCTAAAACGAACGTAAGCTGCATTCCGTGCAGAGAGGGTATCGAGAGGAAATGTTTAGGTGTACCGAGAATCCATTTGACAAGACGAAATTTAATTTCATGCTTGGTAAGAAGCGAATTAGTTTGCTTATACAATAGGAGTGTAGAGCCAAGACCATAGCGTGTTTCACAGGGGCATTTAGTGGGTGAAATCAAGGGATGATGGGGTGAGGAGGGGAGGGTGTCACTCGTCTTCCGCGATGTTCCTTTCGCTTGCTCATGAAAAGAGGCTTACTTACGGGAATGTCACCAAGAGCAGAGAGCTAGCCGGCATCTAAAGTATTTTATTTTTTTTTACTGGTTGTACAGATAATGATTCGACCATGTACCTACTACTCTTCTAGCCTCCACTACCTCCTTCTTCTACTTTCTAAAAATATGACTTTAAATCGGGAGGAGTAAAGATACTCGCGTATTGGAAACTTATTGAGTCCATCAATTTAAATGTAGGTTAAACAATCGATACCTATCGGAACAGGCTCCTTCACCCAACATCAATCGTTCATAATGAATTTAAATAGCGGAAAGTGTGGTTGTCGATCGGCAAAAGTTACAACTGAATAGAATTAGAGAGAAGCGGTGCCGATTTGCAAGTGGGACAACAGCGAAGCATTTCAGTTTCAATACACCTGCCTGGTGATCACGCAGGCGCTGTGATGCGACTATTCGCACTCCATGGATGTGCGTGTTGCATCCCAGACGTGACGAAGGCGCTTCATCAGTCGAGATTTAACCTGTATCATTCAATACGAAGTCGCGAAGTGTTAATGGTTGTTCAAGGGTCAAATAGACGTTAACTCGACCGCCGGCTCTTGATTGGTCAAATTTTGAACAGCTTTTTCTTCCTTTAGAAATGCTTTTTGAACTTTAGAAATGAACTTTTTGTTATGTTTTTCCCCCGAAATTTTATGTATTTAAGCATGTTGTAGTTCAAATAGTTTGTTATTGAAAAATACGGAAGATAAACTTTACTACAACGTTCCAAAAATCCTTTGGCTTTGCCCAATTGGAACACAGTATCGACGACTGAAAAAAAAACTCCAACATTAAAGAAGATGGAAGGGGGGGGGGGGGTGTTCAAAAATCGGGAGCATCAGAAGATCCGGAGCAAATTACTCGCTCAATAAATGTGCAAATATAATTTAAGAATATTTTCCCCGTAACTCCTAAGTCAAACCGACGAGGAAGCAGCCCGAACAGAAAATAGTATAGTAAAACGCTTTGCTCGATTAATTACATCTATTAAATTTTATGGGTTTTAAAAACAAAACCAAACAGACATTATGGACTCTCGATTTCTACTCGGGTATTGGCAAGTTCAGCTCTTTTAAAACTTTCCCTAAGTTGCCGTCTTTCATTCGTAAAGCTAACTTTCCAGTACTGATGTTTCAAAGAGCTTTCCTCGATGCACGGACCAAGAAAAACATTGACTGCGGCGCGCCGCTCGAAAAATAAGTGTTTAAGCAATAACAGTGCAAAGAATTGTACGAAATCGTTTACAGCATGAAAACTTTGTGTAATTACAAGCCTCTCTCCTCTCGGTGATGAAAAAAGGAAGAAGTTTTAATCTTACGACAGTTTCCGGAAATGCTGCGCGCTTGTACAAATGGACGTATTTCTGTCAAACGGAACTATGTGCATTAAGGCATGAGTCCTGAGACTCATAAAAATATATGCATGACAGGGCTCATGTCATAATGCACACAGTTCCGTTTGACAGAAATACGTCCAAATTGGACTCGCGCGCTCTAGAAAAGGTCTCTGTCTTACATTATTTATATTTTTTCATCGAATGACCTAAATTTTACTTTGACAGGTTGTCAGGTGTACGGACCTAACCAGGTGTCGTAAAACTTCTCCGTGATTTTATTTATGTATATTTTTAATCATTTAGGAGCTACGAGGTTGCCCTATAACGTTTGAACATACATAAATACTTTGAGGTTTTGTTTTGAATGATACAAGTCTAACCAGCTTCGATAAAGCGCCTACATCTCGTGAGGGATGCAACACGCACAAACGCACATCCATGGTGTACGAATAGTCGTATCAAAGCGCCTGCGTGCCAAGCACTTGTATACATTGGGAATAAACGGCACCGATTTCCCTTTAATTATTGATCATATCAGGCATTTTTATCTTACTCTAATTCAACTTCGAGGATCCTCTGACATTAATTTTCTCTCACAGTAGTGTGTGCCATAAGCACTTTTTAACATTCTGTTATTTACAATACTTGGGCCAATTCTTAGCCTCACCTACTAAAAGCTGAAAAAAATTATATTTTTTCCGACACACGGAGATTTAGACGTAGCATCAGCTGGAAACTAGGATTCCTACACATGACCTTACTTAGACATGAATGTTGCTGCATAGAGATCATAACTTTAGACTTATTAGCTTCCGTCGACACAGGGGCATTTTCTTAACGTAAATAAGAGGTATTGCTCATACATCAGAATTCTTATGGTGGGTCTACAAAACACAACAATACAACCCAAAGTGATGAATCTATTCATTCAAAAAATATAATAATGCGAAACACTTATCATGGATGGAACGGTAAATAGTTACGGAATAAAAGTGATTGACCTTGAAAGAAAATTAAATGCTCTGGGGAATTATGAATAGTTGCATACACTAAAAGGCTCAGTTTGTTTCGTTTATTTTCCATTTTTTTGCCGGTTGAAGATGCAGCTGTGATGTTGCGAAAGTCTCGGGTTTTTTGCGTTTTTATTTTTGCGGCCTTGGCCCCACTTTAAACTGATTTTTTGTTATTGTTTCGGGCCAATTAAGTTGTTGTTGTTTTTTTTAATACACCAATAGCAAAGGCATGTCTCACGATCAAGGCTCGCAAAGGAAGACCAGAGTATTGGAATCCTAATGTTGCCAAATTTCTGATGAAAAAGGAGATAATTTCCTAGAAATCTTGTAGAGTTTATTCTTTTAATTTTTTTAAATAATTTCATTTCCAGTTTTTTCCAATATGTCAGAGAATTCGTATCCTTCTTCAAAAATACATGTTTTATTGAGATAAATATAGCAGCATTTAAATAATGACATCGCATGCTACGCAAGCTCGTCTTTAAATACTCGAATGTCGTCAAAATTCTCGTGATGAAGGGATTTCCCAGGAACAGTATTGATATTTAACTTTTCATAAAATTTTAATTACAACTTCTCCTAGGTACATCTGAAAATCTCAATAAAATATTTTCACAATCTTCCTTTGAAATAAATGTGTAGTTGAATAAAATTCAGAAGCTTTTGAATGTTCATACAGCATGCTACCTACGAATGCCTTACGATAATTCACGCGTTAACTTTCATAAGATAAAAAAATGAGCTTTCCGTGTGATTTTGCTGAAAATGTACCTTTAACCCAATTTGACCCTAGCCCCCCAAATTTTAGCGTACCCCAAAATCGTTTGACGTGCATAAGGAGACCATTGAAATGGTGTTCTGTGCCAATTTTGAATGAAATCGAACAGATAGATTCTGAGATATCGCTGTACACAGATTTGGGGAACAGCTGACGGACGGACACACATTTTTTCAAGTATGGTTATTTTGACTCCTGGGACCTTAAAACGTCTAGAAATGATGAAATTTCAACTTTTTTTTCTTTTTTTTTTTCTTGGAGGATGACAATACTTCCTCTCTACCCTAGGGGAGCGAGAAAGTAACAATGCGTTACCTAAAAAACCTGAATTTCTTTCCTTGCATTTTTTAAAAACTTCGTTCGTGATCAATCCCATTACGTTCAGAAATATCACAGCAAAATTTGAATGACATTTCTTGNTGGGGGGGGGGGGGATTGCCCGAGAATTTTGACAAAATTTGAAGACTCTCGCAATGTTCTATTTCACACGGCAGAATAATGCCATTAATCGGGACGGAAGGAGAGGTCAAATTAGGGCCGTTCCCACCCGAGCCGGCAACGGTAAATCCCTCAAAGTTAATTCCATCTCTCGTCGTAAAATTGTTCTTTTATATTTATCGTCGTTTTTGTTCTGGATACCGCCTCCGCTTTTGTCTTGTCTCCTTTTGCTTACTTCCCCCTCCCCCTACCTCTTCCTCCCCACCCTCGTCCTTGCCCTCGCGTAAACGCGTCTTCGGAAATTTTAATACTTCTCGCTCGCTCGAGGACAAAATAAACGCTATAAAATCGATCCCAGCATTATTCGCCTAATCGTTTCACCATTTGCAATGTTTTGCGTCTTACGGCGGAGCCTTACGACCTGGATCATTCTGTTTCCGAAATCCGCGTTCATCCTTCTTTTCACGATCATACTTAAAGGAGCAATACTAAACTTTCTGAATGAATATTCTTCTGCATTGTCCCGTTAATGAAACACCATATCGACGGTGAAACTACCAAACCACGTATCTCGTTTGCGGTGTTTAAAAATCTACGCTCACATTTTATTTTTTTGAGGTGGACCAAATCAATATCATTCCTTGAAATTTTCACAAAATTTTCTCCGCACGAGGAGGAAAAATCGCAGAAATTTTCAAGACTGGACGCTAAGTAGTTTTTTATTTAAAAAATAAAGTATGACAGGAAGTCTGCGACGTCGCAAACCGAGATACGTGGTTTCGTAGTTTCACCGTCGATATAGAGTAAACGTTGAGGTTCAACGAGACATGTCCTTTCATGAAAGTTTTTAGTGAAACACGTTGAAACTGTGCAAATTCAATTTATGAGTAAGTAAAAAGGTGGTAGACTGTCGTGCTAAGGAAAAATGCCGTATGAGCATTCGAGAGTTGCTAAATTTCCTCTGATAAAAAGTTAAATTTCAAGCAGAATTATGATCGTTTGGTTTCAGGACATTTTGTCAACAATTTTTTGTCCGCGCACCTTTTTTGTACAGTAGTTTACACCAGCACGTAAAATAAGCAACAGTGACTAGGTCCAAGCTTTATATTTTAGTCCGTATGTAAAATTATATTGACAATATGGAAATGAGAAATTTAGAGAGAAGGAGGTGTTGTTATGGTTGCTCATTTTCTAAATGAAATGTTATTACTTTCTCTTTTTGAATCATCTTTTTACATTGTCATTGGTGAATATTTGGTTTTATTTCTATCCTTAAAATATTCGATGTACAATATACCTTATATACGTATAGGTACTTTTTTTATTTTTTTAATTTTTTCTTTACGAAATTATTACTTTATTTTGAAAACATTTATATTTTCAAAACGTGACACATATTTGTAAAACCTTTTCCAAGCGACATTAATCTCAATGTGCCGCAGTTGTGCCGACAGAAACTGCAAAAATGAATAAAAGAGGGAAAACCCCAAGAAGCACGCAATCTTTAGTTTTAACCCATTTGTACATCGATCTTTTACAGTCAAATACGTCAAATTATGAGCGTTTGGTTGTGCAATTGTGCATACACCTCGCTGCAGCACAATAAAATCACAAAATGTAAAAGAAAAAATTAAAGTGCTTTGGAAATCATTAAATTTGACATGGAACCGCCAATATTTAAAAAACACACATTTTATTATTATTCTCCTTTGATAAATTGATACATATTTTTTCCCATCAATTTAAATGAGAATAATCAATGCAGAGTGTGCAAACATTTCAAAATCATGAGTTAAAAACGCTGACTATGCGAGGATAAATATTGAAGCCTAACAGAGCGGAGCGGCGCGGCGTGCTGCCATGCCAGCGCGAGAGGCTCACTGACGCCTACAAACCTAAGTGAATACTTCACGCTTTGCACAATGTTTGAAGTATCCACTTAGGTTTGTAGGCGCCAATGCGCGTCTCGGTTCGCGCTGGCCGCCCGCCCGCCCTGCGGCGGCGCCTGAAGCGACTATTTCACAACAGAGGTGTTGCACAGTATTATACAAAATTGAAAGTATCAAGAATGACAGGCATGCTTGAAAGTACAGATCTCTCCTCGCCAAATAAATTAAGATACTTATCGTACACAGGAAAAATCTAAGAACCTTTAGCTGAGGGAAATATAGAGGTTTATCCGGTTCAGGTATGACAAGGTGGGAATTTCTTGAAAGATAATTAAGTCCTGTTACACCAAAGAGGTGTAGAGAGTTTTAGTGAATTTTGTCTCATGGAATTTACGCTCCCCCATTTTTACCAAAACTCTCAACTATATATTATTCTCTGTTGAACCAAACAGACAAAACAAAAAAACAAGCAAACCCTCATTTTTCCAAGACATTATACAGTTTCATCCGAAAACGTCGTGAGCAATTGTCGTTTGTATTTACATGTGGGCCAATTTACTTTGGGTCTATACTGGCACGTGGACCAAAACTCCCGTGCCGTTAAAAAAGTGCCCCGAAAATGTTGAATTCCCCACAGTAAAAGTTTCCACCTGTCGCCAAGAGGTTATAGCAGCAGAGGCGGATCCAGCAATTTGGCAACACCGGATTTCCTCCATTTAAACCTGTGCTAAACAAATCGCTTCTTGTCGGAGCACCTGGCCTCTCCAAAAATCGATACATTTCCATAGGTTTAAATGGAAAAAAGACAATGTTGCCAAGTTTGCTAAGTCGCTGGATCCAGCAATTTGGCAACATCAGATTTCCTCCATTTAAACCTATGCTAAACAAATCGCTTCTTGTCGGAGCATCTGGCCTCTCCAAGAATCGATACATTTCCATAGGTTTAAATGGAGAAAAGACAATGTTGCCAAGTTTGCTAAGTAGCTGGATCCAGCAATTTGGCAACATCAGATTTCCTTCATTTAAACCTATGCTAAATAAATCGATTCATGTCACAGCACATGGCCCCTCCAAGAATCGGTACATTTCCATAGGTTTAAATGGAGCAAATACGATGTTGCCAAATCACTGGATCCGCCAATGGTTTGTAGAGGGTCTGTTCTCGTCTTCGGGAGCAGGTAATGATCATCAATGGTTAGCAAAAGCTCTTCTACATTAAGTCACCGACGTTTTACCCTAAGTGTCTCCATGGGAAATGCCAGTGTCCAACCTCTTTCAATGAAAGCACTCCAGATTTAAACGGAGGAACACTGCCGTGCTGAGGAAAAACGCCGTGTGAACTTTCAGGTGTTGCCAAATTTTCTCTGATAAAATACGAATTTCCTGGTAAACTTATGAATATTTTCCTCCTAACTTTTCAGATAATTTTGCTCGCGATTTCACCTAAAGCTCCTTGAAAATTTCAAGGAAAAAGATTCATATACTCTTTCAAAAATAAACATTTTATTGAAGGAAATTTGGCAACTTTCGAATGTTTATACGGCGTTTTTCCTTAGCACGGCAGAACAGTAGCGTCGCCAACTTCCGCGGGAATCATCTCCGGGCCGCGCTCTATCGTCGCAAAATGGAAGCGCTGCCCCTTGAGAGGATAAAAATTAAATCGACAGTTCCTAAATGAAAAGCCATTATTCTGTTGGCCGGTCGTCGGTATCGAAGAGCAAGTTGCAGTTTTCCCATTCATACCGCTTTGTCCTCCCGCCCTCCCATCTCCTTGAGTTCCGTTATATTTTCTGCTTTTAACTCGACTCATTGATCTCTATCCTGGGGACACCCCCCCCTCCTCTATCCCACCCGGTAAAGAAGCAGCTTTTCTGTGGTCTGAATTTCGTCACCTTTTTTTGTTGCTTTTTGAGCGGGTGCCTCGAAATGTATAGCGAAAATTCTACTGCAGAAACGGGGCTGGAAATTGTACTAAAATCTTAAATTTTCCTAACGTAGGTAACTGTCAAAATCCCTCGAGAGCAATCCGGTCAAAGACTTCTCATTTGGACCACGTTTAGCAGAAAGGAACCAAGTCACATCAGCTATTGCCAAAATTAACTGGGTAGTTTTATTTTTTATAAGAGAACGTTTGTGCGGATTTCTTTTAGATTTTTAAGGGATTTGTGTCGTACTATGCAGAAAATTCACTGATATTTGCTAAAAAATCCACAAGATCGTTTTCATATAAGAAATTAAATTACTTAATTAAATTTGGCAACAACTGATACGGTTTGGTTTTTTTCTGCTTGACGCGGTCCATTTAACGGAGAAACTTTCCAGACTGTGTGCAGACATTCCATTAATGGTTACTAAAATTTTGATAGAAAAAAATGCTGAAGGTTGAAAAATTCAAAAATTTCAAATCATCAATACTGCACCGAAAAAGCATGGGAATATTCTCATCAAATTGTTTGACTTTCTATATCATTTGACTGGGCTTGCGAAACTTCTCTCGTTGATCTGACAAAACACTAGAGATGCCCAGCGACCGGTAACTATACGGGAGGGTTCACCGGATAAAAATAGTTGCTTGGATCTAGAGTCCAGAATCTTAATAACATTGACCAGAAAAATTATTCTTGATTGAGTCCGATTTTTCCTTGAATCGAGGAGCCAAATAGAGTCTGGACTCTGGATCCAATCGACTTTTTTTTATCTAGTGAATCCTTTGATAGTTACCGATCGCTGGGCGTCTCTAATACATTGAGAGCCCCTTGATTTAGGCGGATTTCTTTCTAATTCAAGCAAAAAGTCCGGTTGAATCAAGAGTATTTTTTCTTGTCAATATTTTGAAGAGTCTGGACTCAAGATCTAAGCGACTTTTTATTCCAGTGCTCCGCATTTTAACGAGGTCTTTTCATTTATGGTTCATCCAAATGTCACCCTTGCAACCGCGCGTGGAGAAGTGCAATCGAGCATACTGCAGCGGATAATACGGTATGAATAATCGCCTCACATCTTTCCAATAAAAACGACGCGATGCTTCTGGCTCCTCCCTCCCCCCCCCCTCCACCGCCGCCGCGGTGTTGAAAACGGGTTTCCGCCGGGCCAACTTCTTAATACAATTACTCTAACTNCCCCCCCCCCCCCCCCACTTATTGTTTTCTCCGTGTCCTGACCCTATATCTCTACCGCCTCCTGTCTCTGTGGAGGAGAGATAGGGCACCCGACCCCCGTGTCCCACTGCAACGGGTCCCAGCGAAAGATTCCTGTTTGTTTTGGTAACTTTTGAGAAAGCTCCGCTACGTGCCGTCTTCCGCCCCCCCCCCCCCCCCCCCCCCGCCCCCCGGCTCGGATAACTAATACCTCCGATAACTCAGCACAGCGCCTTCCAAGCTTCTTCCAATTTCGCCTCGCTTCGTTTCGCCGCGAGCGTCCCTTTCGATTTCCGCCATCGGGTTCTTGCACCCGAAAGAAAAATGTTGCGTTCTCGATGGAGTTCGGAAAATCCGGTTTGTCGCAACAGTTCGGTCGGTTCCTGCAGTTCGACGTAGAATCGAATCGCTTCTCTGCGGGCTGATTGTTGACATTTTTCGATAAAGCTATAGACAAAGAAGACACGGGAAGTATGCTGCCGTGCTAAGGAAGAACGCCGTATGAGCCACCAGGCGTTGCCAAACTTTCTTCGAAAAACAACGAATTTCCAGGAAAATTTGAGAATATTTTTCTTCCGATTTTCTGGGGGATTTTGTTCGAAATTTGATCAAAGAAGTCTACAAATTTCGAGGAAAAAATTCATAATTTTCCCCCCAAAAAGATATTTTCTAAGAGGAAATTTGGCAATATTCGAATTCTGGAACGGCGCTTTTTCCAAGCACGACAGTATGGAGCAATCATATTGGTTGAAACGGGTGGTTCGTATGGACTGAGGGAGTGAATAGATTTCATTTTACTATAAAGAACCATTATTTCTGGCCCGTTTTAGAAACAACATACGTGCCATTGGTTTCTATATGCAGATATGTGCTTTTATGGGAGATCCAGAGATAGTGGTTCCTCGTTGAGAAGTGTAATCCAAATGATGGACTAACTATTATAAGTCTCTCGTGGGTTGCCGTTAGTTGGTCTATTACTCCTCCATATCTCACTCGTCTTCTTTGTCTATAGTTTTGTCGATCAATTTCAACAATCAGCCCGTTTGAAGAATTTTATTTCCGAACTTCACGCTGTGTAAATCTTTATTTATACGTAAGATTTTGAAAGGAGAACATGGTGTCGTTTATTTCTAGTAATATAGACATTATCTGGAGGCGTATATTATTCATAATGAACATAAAATGAAAAACAAGCCCGAAACTTTTAAATCCGTTTTCTCCAAACGTAATTTTTAAGCTATGGACCCACTTGTACCTATTCCTTAATTATGACCCACCTTGGGGGAGGTGAGGGGTCCCATGTAAATTTCCGTGCCATCACACGGCTGAGTAAAATCCACCGAATTTTCCGCGTTATCCTTGACTTTTCAAGAACTTTTCGCCCCGAGATAGGATCTTCTGTAAAGATCGTATCCGGCGATTGCGAGATTTCCTTCTCGATATTTTTTTCGTGTCAGCTCAAAGAGAAGGATACCCAGTCCAAGCTAACGCCATTCCGGTGTGGTGCTGACCCAGTTTTTGTGTTGAGCGCTGAAGTGTTAATTAACTAGTGGATGGAGGTGCTGCGAGGGGGGAGGGGGAGGGGGGGGCGAGATTATATGCATAGTCAGTGTCTTGGCGCGGAGAGGAAAAAGTTGGAAACCAAGGCGGGGGTGGGGGTATAGTGTAGTTGAATTAAGATGGTAACGATTTCCGCTAATTAGATGATAGGATGTCCCGCGCGCCGCGAGCCGGGGATCAACGGAAAAACGCCGTATGGACCTTCCGACGTCGACAACTCTCTTCGGATTCAACCGTGCCGCCGTGATAGCGAAGAGAGCAGTAAGTGCAAATATGAAGTCTTGAGAGAACGGGCTCAGAAGCCTCTGACCGGAAGATTTTATTGAAAAAGGCCTCCGTTCTTTGTCAAATTGCCACTAATCATCCGAAAGACTCCAGGAAATCGTTTGGATGATTGAACTTCGACTGATTTTATTTTAATTACATAAAAAGTGTATTTTTCATTTTTATGCCACGCTATCGTTAGGCAAGATAGCCGTAAGGGCTATCTCCTGCATGATTTCGTGGTTGCGTTTTGAACATACAACAAACACATTTTCAGGTTGGAAATTGGCAGAAGAAGGCGGCACTATACTTGAAAGAACTGTTTTCATTGGATCCCTGGAGGAACAATGTCACTTACGGCTGTTTTGTCTGAAATTACGTCTTTTTTGCGGACTTACGGTTTTAATGGCTCGTTTTCAAAAAATTAAGATAAGTTTAAGATTAAGATTAGATTCTAGATTAAGTTTGCTATTTTAGCTATTTCAGTGATCTCATCCAAAAGAAATTCAACGTATTTGAAGGAAACTCGATTCCAAAAATTTGACACTTACTGCTCTCTTCGATATCGTTTTGTCATTCCAAACGCTTTGTTCGTATAAAATCAGAGACTGCTCCAGATGAATCGGACACTGGACGAATAGAGGATATATTTTTGAGACAAATGTTTCCCACTTAAAAATTTCGTGTATCGGAGGAGAGTTTAAATTTTGTTAAGATGACACTACTAGTCCGTCGAGGATATTTTTAGTGACAAATTTGACCGAAGGTTGACTTTGGCCTTTTCTTGAGCGAGATGTTCAAATTGATTGATTCTAAAGTAAATCACGAACACTATTTCGCACTTTTAATGAGCTTTTTGAAAATATGTTCAACTTGCTTGCAAAAAAGTTTGATGAGGAAACACAGCTTGTGATGTTTTTATTTTTACCTCCTTCAGTGATCCAGTTATTTCAGGGTTAAAGTAAAAATTCAAAGTAGAATGTTCACAGCACATATTTTGAAAAAAATATGTTATCCGGAGAAATTTGACAATATCCAAACGCTCATAGGTCTTTTATTCTTAAGAGGCGAATCGGCACTTGAGGCGTCGTTCATCCTGGGACGTCGAACACGACGACAGAATAATGAAACTTGGAGTGATTAAAAAGTTTGAAAAGTTGACAAGGGTGAAACTCCAGGTCGCCTAACTTTTTTTCACTCATTTTTTTCCATATTTGCTTTTTGTTGTCGGTGCGATGGTGCTTAACTTCGGTGCGAATGTTTTGAGCGGAGTTTGCGAGGATAAAGCATCGTAAGAAAAAATCTTGAAACTTCGAGAGTACCCCTTCACAGGCACTGGCGCTAAAAAAATTGTTTATATTATGAGGGATTCCGGCTGGAAGTGCTTAAAAATGAACGGAAATCGCGTAAAATGTTATTTAAGGTTTTTCGCAAACCTTTTTCGAAAAAACTTGCGTGGCTTTATCGAGAACGAATCGGTGACAAAATTTTGCAACCTCGAAGAAAGCATATTTTTCTAAAGAGCAGATACTTAATTTTTTTAGAGGAGAGGAATGACACATAAAAGTTTTTCAGGAAGTCAGCAGACATTCCGCTACTAAGATAGTGATTATGATGAAACTAAAAGGCATCTCGATTGGAGTGTTTCAGAAATTCCTCCAATAATTAATTTAAGAGGAATTTTTCGAAAGGCGATATCTCCGTTAATATTGGACGTGAGAATTAGGCGTTTAGGTGGATCTTATCATTGTTTTCTAGACGAGCTTAAGCCACCGAAACGCGATTTTATGACTAGTGCAACGGATTCCTAAACACAAGATGTTTCATCGAATTCTGGCCAGGGATACTATCATCCCTTGCACTCAACATTATTCCATTTTCAGATTACGTTTTTAGCGTACATTGAAATGAGTTTTTTCAAACATTTTTGCTCTTTTTGCAAGGCTTGCAAAACAGGTGCAACTACCTTGACTTAACGTGGCTTTGGCTCAAAGATTTAATTAGGCCAAGTTAGTCTGAACTTTGCCTTCATTTCACTCCCTCTTCCTTTTCTGCGCCAAGTTCAAAGCACCTCGTGCAAATAAAGTCAAACTCTTCTTTAATTATTACTTTTCTTAGCCACTTCATCACGGAAGAATAGACTTCAACTCTAAAGAATACCAACGCTCTCGCAGGCTCCCATTTAACTAGCTTACGAGACGTAAAGGGCAGTCGTAAGTTTTGGCGTAAAGAGCAATGAACTGCAGCTGCATCCTTACAAAACCAGAGGGAGAGACCGTCCTTTCTCTGACGTAAAAGCGTGTTTTCATTTCCACGTGAGTCCCAGGAAACATAAAGTTTGTGGAAAATAGGGCTCACCCTAAAATTTGGATACGACCTCACGTTAGTGGAGCAACGAAATGACAAGTCTCAAGAGTTGGAACTTGAAAATGCGTTTTGAAAAGGACAATGAGCGAAAAAAAATGTTTCTAGTGGTTGATGAGTTTTATCTCATGAGTTGAAACTTTAGGTGGACATTAATGGATACCTGAATTGTTTCTTCTTTTTTTGCTTGTCGCTGTACACGATTTTAAAATTTTCAAGAAAACACCCGCATTCGTGACCGATCAGTTTCAGTTTATTTTTCATAAAATCCGCCTTAAGTGGAGGATTCAACTCTGGAAGATTTATCATTTATGACTTGGTTTAAGAGCGATACCCAACGAAAAGTTCAACCGAAGAATGGACATATGAAAATAATAGAAAGGATGATTGGGTTCGACTCATATTTTGATTGACATTCGTGAATCCTACCCTCAGCAATCACACTGTTAATACTCAAAAAATCGACGGATGGAAAATTTGCAGGTGTCTGAAATCTTTTAAATTTCATTTTAAAATGAAATTTCTGAAAGAACTGAGCACAAGGATATATCCTTAGTTTCTAAAATGAACAATTAGTGGAGGAAAGATTGCATTTAGATCTATTTTTCTACAATTTCCCATTTCAGCAGAATAAAAACATGAAAAACGCTGCGAACTCAGCTCACCAAGGACGCTCGGGCGAAGCAATACAATTTTGTTGTGCAAATGCTTCATTCGCACATTGCAATATCGTGCTGATTGACTGTACCAGGAGGTTGTTTATTTTGAGCCTTGTGCTGAAATATTAACAACTGAAATCAACGACAAAGACTCCAACAAGAGAAACGACAGCGAAAAGGAGACTTCGGGATGGGTGAAAATTAAAATGAGCTGGTGGATGCTGAAACCGAACATGTTCATCATCTCATGAACCCTCGATTTTGAGCATATTGACGGAGCTCGAAGCTCAAGAAAAAATAGACATAAGGTTTCAATATGGACCGATTCGCATGATGTGAAGTCGGACGGAAACGTTGCACAGTGGATCGAGCCAATAGGAGAGGTGGGACAAAATTTGGAAACTTTGAACGCTTATAATGGAGATGTTGCATGTGTGAGGGATTTGCGATTTGACCATTGATTCTTGTGTAAAAGTTCGCGAGAAACACGATGGTGCCACTGGTTTTCTTTGAAATCATCTCCCAAGCTCAAAAAAAGCTCTCAAAGTGAGGCCAAAATGGAGGGGATATCCCACCCTACCCTGAGAGTCCACCTCTACATCAAAACAAACTCTCCATGCACAGATAGGGAGCAAATACATTGACATGGCTGCTACTTTATTTGGGGACTCCAAAACTGAAAACACGGCAACCCTGCTAATGTATTTACTCTATATCTTTGCTTGGAGAGTGTGTCTTGATGTAGAAGTGGACTCTCAGGATAGCATGGGATATCCCCTCTAATTTGGCCCCATCTTGAGAGCTTTTTTTGAGCTTGGGAGTTGATTTCAGAGAAAACCAGTGGCACCATCGTGTTTCTCGCGAACTTTTACACAAGAATCAATGGTCAAATCGCAAATCCCTCACACATGCAACATCTCCATTCCGTTCATACAAAACTTTGAGGTTCTAAATGTGGTTTCATTAGTTTTCTCGTGAAATTTTCTTCTAGTATCATCCCTGGAACTTTTAAATGTGACGAAATAAACATCAAAATCCGCAGTTTTTGTCAAAAATTTCATGTCCGACCTCTCGAATTGACTCGATCCACTGTGCGCCGGGTGGAGAATATCGGGGACGAAAAAGAAATATAAAATGTACTCACACTGAACGTGGAGTTTCAACCCGTCCTCCAAGTAGCTGGTGGAGAGCGCTGTGTTTTCCGCGCGGCATGACAGGGATTGTCCTGAGTTGGATTTATTCGCTGTGAAAAAAAGCGTGCTTATCGTCGTGTTCCCGTCACCTGACGTCTGCAAAAAACAGAGAAAAACCTGGAGCGTTAACAATCGATATAATATGTGAAAAAATGTCATCATTTCCAGTTAATAACTAGATCCAGTTTAAGGTGATTCCTCCCAGGAACAATACAAATATCGATGTATCAAACTAAATTTGCTAAAATACGAGCTTGACTTGTCTTCATTTGTGAAAACGTAGATGCAACAGTGTAGACGCATATTTCAGTAGTCGATTGGTGAATAATATTTGCCAAAATCACGACATTAAGGCCAAATGAGACTCGACGCAAAAATTCCAGTTCCATAATCGAATGCGATATTGCCAAGAAAGAAAAGTCAAACTAGTATTTTAGCAAAATGTGTTCGATATATCAATGTTTGTTTACTTCCTGATGGGAGAAATCACTTTAAAAAAAAAAAAAAAAATACAACCAGGTATTTTTATAAAACAGGCTGGGGGAGGGGGGTTTGTTCGTTTGTTGCTTGTGAGAAATCATTAAAATCACTGTGTAGTTGGTTACTTCCTCCGGATTCACTGAGAAAAATGAGGTTGTTGATGTAATGAAATTAGTCCTGTCGTTAACTTATTCCTGGAACCCCTAAAAGAAAGATGTGCCGTGCCCGCATAGACAACACCAAGAAGGAGAACATTTTTTTTTTTCGTGTTTAAAACCAACCTAAGTTTCAACAGTGACCAAGTAAAGAAATAGGATGCCTATGTGTATTTTCATGACCGCAAAACATTTTAAGGTCTGCAGTCGATAGTGAACTGGGAATATCATAAATTTGGAGCTCAAGATTCGAGCAGTTTTTAGTGTAAATAGTAAAATACGTAATAGTAAATAGTAAACACGTATTCCGATGCTTAACCTCACAGATTTTTTTTCGCATAGTTTCTTAGTTCGCAGAAAAATAAAACTGGACACTATCTCTAAAAATGTTCACTCAGTTTTGCTTATCAGACATAGATTATTGTCTAGAAATTTGAGACAATGCTGTTTATTCTTTTACGTATGCAAAAAGGGAAAAGCGTACATTTTGAAACGCCGCGGAAAGAGATACGGGATTTCAAACTTTTACTACTAAGAATAATGACTCAATGCTTTGAGTTCGAGCAGTCTTCAATATCGACGGTAAAATTCGAAAAACACGTATCTCTATTTGCGATGTTTCAGAGTTCTCGTCACATTGTCTTTCCTCCAACAAAAAACAACAATTTTTTCTCCGATTTTTTTTATGATTCCTCTCAATTTTACGTCTGCTAAGTATTTTGTAAACATTTCAAAAAAGAGCAATCATTAGTAATCCTCGACAACCCCGAAAAAAGGGTGGTGATTTTGAAGCGTGGCGACGGAGATAGGTGTTTTTACGTGTGTTGCTCGGACGTGATGCACAACGTGACGGGGGACGCCCCCGCGACGGCGTGCAACACAGCGCTCCCGACTCATACATTATTCACTGTTTGAAAACATGTAAATTTCTGAATTATTTAAACCCTTTTTAATATTCATGAGGGCTCCGCGTATTTATATGGGCAGATATGAACATTTAATAAAAGAAAAAATATCGCGCTTGTAATCATTGTCAACTCATTTGCACTGCAGTCTCGAGAACAGAGCCCCGCTCCCTCCTCCTTTTCGCACAGGGTGATTCGGGATTAAATCCCAAGATTCCAGAAGTCAATTTTTTATTCTGAGTCTGAGTCTGAGTCAATTTTTTAGTCCTGAACAGTCTGTGTCTCATACTGCCATCAGACTGTTAAACAACCTTCCCTTGCGAACTTGAGAAAATCTCTTCAGAACTGGAAAGTAAGAGAGTCTATGGTTGGTCTAAAAGCCTTACTAATTGGTAAGGCTTTCTACTCCTTAAGTGATTTCTTAAATGATAGTTAACTGTGATTTTCTGTCCCTTTTATTTTATTTTGTAAATTTTTGTAATACTCTCAAATGCTTCCCTATGATTTTTAATGTAAATATATTATATTAATGTGTAAATTTAAGGGGGGGGGGGGTTGACAAGTATTATGAGCCGCAACATGTGGCATTTATGTACACTAATGTAACATAAAAAATAAAAATAAAAAATATTCAAAATAACGAACTGGAACTTTTCAATCGCATTAAGCGCGTGATTAAAGCTGAGAGAATCAGGCTAGTTCACCGTAGCACGAAATCTTTTCGATGAGTTATTTATTTACTCCGATGCGTTCCTAGAAAAGGGAAAGAAACCCCTTTAAATAATGGACGTTCTTTGCCACTCGAAAACCCCTCACTCCATTTCCGCGAAACCACATTTTCGCGTGTTCAATCAGACAATGCCTAATGTAGTTAGGCTGAAACTCCTTAATGTCGTTCAATATTAAAGACAAATAAGTTTGTGAGAAGTCTAAGGGGCCGTTCATAAAATACGTAACGCTCCCTTGAGCGTACCCCCTCTTCCCCCCCACTGGGGGTGAGGAGAGGGTCGAGGAGAGCGTTACCGATTTATTTGATCAAATTCGACGATCTCCAGAACCAAATCCAGGCGTGTTTCGGGATTTCTTCCCCGAACTTTTGAAAAAATCGGACTTTTTCTCGAGACTTCAAGAAATCGGCATCAATCTCGGGAACCGTGGAATCTTCGGTAAAATAAAACGACAGCACTGCGAATCACCTTAATCTCAAATCACCCTGTAGTTTTCACGGCCTCGAGAATTAAAATGCGCTCGCACTATCCCAGCTTTCTTCGCTATGCCGAGAGTACCGGGCCCGGAGGGAGGGGGTGGGGGTGGAGGCATACTCCGCCCCCCCCCGCCGCTCTCGCCATGTGTTTTTCTTTTCTCCGTCGCGGGGTTTCTTTCAAGACTCCACCGTTAGCATGATAAATTCATTTGTGCAGTGCGATTCTTTTCCCTCATGATTCATTCATTATATTCAAAGCGCATACACCTCCGCCTCCGCACAATCAGCCACCGTCGCGTCGCGGACTCGAAGGGATGTCTCGAGGAACGTAAAATTGCCCTTCTTCGGTGGCGCGTCGCCCCCCTCCCCGCCCCTCCCGCTCGCGAAACGGAAAAGGCTGCGCTTGCCCTATTGTTACGGGAGGAAGGGAATTACATTGAAAAATATCGCCGCAACAACGAGGTATTACTTAAAAAGCACCGAGACGGATTGTGACGCGCTTAATTAAAGCCGTACCCGGAAAAAAACGCACAGCACGAGGAATCGGATATTGCCAAATTGTTCTTGATAAATTACGGAATTTCTGGGTCACCTATGATTTTTATAAACGGACAGTGGCGGATCCGGAGTGAGTAGAATGAGGTGGTCATTTGCTGGTGGTATGGGGGGTCCGGGGAGACCTCCTCTGGTAAATTTAACAAAAATAGGGCCATCCCGGATTGAATTTTGTGCAATTTTAGCATACATTTTGCGCATTATTTGATAGTTGAGAAGTGACGAATAATACCTATTTTAGCGTAGTTTTATAATGGTATATGGACTAGGTATTTATTTTTGCAGTGTTGAGTAACTTTTAGTTTGGTAAACCTAAGTCATAAAGTTCTGTCTTGAAATTGTTTCAGTGCTTATAGGAGCGTTTTTTCCCCTCTTCCTATTTTTCAATTTTTTGACCGAGGGGGAGAGGGTGTGCTAACCCCCCCCCCCCACCTCTGGATTCGCCACTGTATGCGCCCTATTGCAGGTAAATCTGGGGCCTGACTGTACTAGTGGAATATCAGAAATATTTAAAATGTTACAGCAAGTGGACTCCTTCTTATCTAATTTTATTCGCAAAAATGATAAAACCTAGTCCAATGTATACGTATATTTACATGATGCATTTATTCGTTCTCTGAGACCACGCCAGGAAGTATCGTTTCTTACCGAAGGCGTTTCTCATGCGTAGTCAATTTTCATCAAGGGTATTATCTTAGGCAACTGCATTACACACTAATCTACGCTGCTAAACTGTTCAGCCGGTTTTTACATGATGCAACTATTTGTCCTCTGAGGCCACGCTAGGAAGTATCGTTTCTTACTGAAGGCGTTTCTCATGCTTCGTCAATCTTCATCAAAGGCATCATCTTAAGCAACCACATTACATGCTAATCTTGGCTGTTAATTCAGCGAGTTTTTATAGGATGCATCTATTCGTCCTCTGAGGCCACGCTAGGAAGTATCATTTCTTACTGAAGGCGTTTCTTATGCGTCGTCAATCTTCATCGAAGGAATCATCTTAAGCAACATTACATGCTAATCTTCGCTGTTAATGCAGGGGGTTTTTATAGGATGCAACTATTCGTCCTCTGAGGCCACGCTAGGAAGTATCGTCTCTTACTGAAGGCGTTTTTATGAGTCGTCAATCTTCATCAAAGAACGTTACCGCTGAATAATTTTATGACTAAATCATTCATTCTATCGTTCTCTAGACGTGGCTCTGATGTCAAGAAGCGGGGAGTAAAATCATTGCGAGCTGACGGTGTGATGCAGCGTGGGTTGGGGCGGCCGGCGCGGCGCGGCGTGATGTGGTGGTCGGGAAGGAAGAGGAAGAGGAGGCATTCAGGGGCATCAGTCACTTCTGTATCCGCCCCATTTAATCTATCGAACGGACCAACAAAGCCCACGGTTCGTCCGAAGGCCCGGGCTTAAACGCGTCGAGCTTCCCGATGTTGCCATCATTTGACGTCAGTTTTGAACCCTGGTCTGATCGACTAGGATTTTAGGACTCGATTTAGGATTGATCGACTAGGATTTCAGCGGGCTGATTATTGAAATTGATAGACAGAGTGATGACAAAGGAGACATAAGGGAAATGGAACAATCTTATTGGTTGAAACGAGCGGTTGTTATGGACTAAGGGGTGAAATAGCGGACTAATTATGGGGTCTCTCGTGTGTTGCCGTTAGTTAGTCTATTATTTATCTCATTTGTCCATTGCGATCACCCACTTCCACCAATAGAATCGCCTTATTATCAGTTTGTCTCCTTAGTCTATCGCTTTCCCTATCAATTTCAATATGAGGGAAGATCGAGAGAATTGAGAGGTTCAAGGGAAGCGCGTTGGCGCGTACAGCAAGAGAAAAAATAAGGAAGGGAAGAAAAAGAAGAAAAGAGGATTAAAAATAGGGAGAGGGAGAACTTTGAGAGGTAGAAAAGAAAAAGAGGGACAAAATAATTTCTGTTTCTTTGTCTTCCTCTTCCGTTTCGTCTTCTTTCAGTCCTTCTTCTACCTTCTACCTCCGATTCTTCCTTTCCTTGTTTTCCATATTATTCCTCTTCTTCTTCTTCTTCATGTGTCTCCTCCTCTTCATTCTTCATAATTATTTTTCTTCTTCTTCAATTTTTTCTTCTAATTTTTCGTCTTATTCTCCTACTCCCTATTCTTATTCATATTTATTTATTCATGTTTGTCTTCTGCTTCTTTCTGTTTTCCCGATTTCTAATGCATTTCCATCTGACAAATTTCAGGAGTGCTAAGCTACTACGCTTGTGTATTTTTTAAAAATATTTCGACCTCATTGAGTTCTCTCCAATTACAGTAAGTTTCGGGTCCAGCAGATCCGTGTCTGTAAAACCTATGGTCAAGCGCTTAGCCGCCAAAAACTCTCGAGTCGAAAACTCACCAGAGGATTAGGTTCAGTTTTTGACTTCATGCCAAACTGTATCCCAATGAAATACCGACACGCTACGGAGCTGATACTACATTCGATTTTTGCTGTTGGCTGCAATGACAACCACATTCAAAATAACATTGTCAAACCTCGCGCGGAATTTATTCCGAGGTTGGAAACTAGTTTTTCCAACCTCATTTCGCAGCTGCGCATTTTACTGGAGTCTCGAAACCCGTCGCCGCTTCGGTGACGTTCAATCACAACATTTCAAATTCCTGATGCATTATTTGACAACTACCCCTAGAAATCCCAAGCCAGGTCAAATTGACCCGACTATCCCCTCTGAGGGAGTTGCGGTGCGGGTATACATAATCTCCTTTACACATAGGTCTATAAATACATCCTAAGAATAGCATCAGACATCAAACTGAATAATCGGGCCTACTTTTTTATATTTTCTCCCAAATCTGAGCGGCACCTCATTGGATGCATCTATAGAGCGGAGCATCGAGAATTAACGCCTTGCACCATCGCGCCTTCAATTTTGCAGATGCACCACGGACATCCATCAAGCACGAATAGTTGTATCTCTGCGCCGGTGGCATTAACGCTTGTCCTTTCCTTTGCTCTATTTCCATGTTGTGTTAGTTTCATTTGTATTTTTTTTAAAGTGGTTCAAGGACTACTTGAGCGACACAGCCGACGATGGGATAGACATAATTGGGCCTCGTTTATTTAACTTTCCTCGGAATCCGAGGACACTTCATTAGTAGCATCACGTATCGCGTCAACGCGCCTTCAATTTTGTAGATGCAACACGGACATCCATCAAGCACGAATAGTTGTATCTCTGCTCCTTCATCAACGCGCGTCCATTCCTATGCTTTATTTCCATTTCGTGTTTGTTCCCGGTTCTCTTCCTATGCGTTTCGTGACATATGGAGTCTACTGCAGAATTTTTAGAAAATGTCATGAAATTTCATCAAATTCATAATGAAACTTTATTTTATAGAGTTTCATGACATATTGTATCTCTGCTCGATCATATTGCGATACTGCCGTAAAAGCAAAGAGAGCCGTGAGTGCAAAAATGAAATTTTGAGAAATGGGTTCAGAAACGTTTGAGCAAAGAATTTTATTGAAAGAAATCTCCGCGTTCTGTTAAATTACCACCATTCTCCCGAAAGACTCTTAGAAATCGTTTGGATGATTAAAAATCGACCAATTTTATTTCCATTACATAAAAAGGGTATTATTTTTTATTTTCTTATTCGACTAGGCTAGTGTTAGGCAAGACAGCCGCAAGGGCTATCTTCTGTATACTTTCATGGTTGCGTTTTGGACACAAAACAAACACAGTTTCAGATTAGAAACTGGCAGAGGAAGGCGGTATTTCGATTGAGAGCACTATTTTCATTAGCTCCCTCGAGGAATAATGCCATTTACAGCTTTTTCGTTTGAAATTCGTCATTTTTTGCGCACTCACGGTTTTGAGGTCTCGTTTTCATAAAATTAAGATGAATTTTGTTGTTTTAGGTATTTCTTTAATTTCGTCTAAAAGAAATTAGACGAATTACGAAACTGGATTTTGAAAATTTGACACTTACTGCTCTCTTCGCTACATACTGCCGTGCTAAGGATAAACGCCGTATGAACATTCGAGGGTTGCATAATTCCCTCTCAGAAAATATTTATTTTTGAAGAAAGTTATGAATACTTATCCTTGCAATTTTCAGACTTTTCAGATCAAATTACGAACAAAATCCTTAAAAAAAATCGAAAAAGAAATAATCACAAATTCTCCTGTGAATTCGTAATTTGTTGGATTTTAAGAACTTAATTTAAGAACGCCTAAAGGCTTGTACGTCGTTCCTCCTTAGCAATCAGTGTGCGAAAATCACAGGCACCAACGCGCCAAATACGCCTAAAAAATCGGTCATGGTGCCTAAAAAATGAAGGCTCTGCGCCATCGTGGCCCCTAAAAATTGCCCCCCCCCCAACAAAAAAGTCCTAATTTTTTCTGTTTGATGATTTTTTAAATGTTACAAATTGCAGCTACTAGTTCTGTAGGTAACTAAAATATCTTGCGTCTAGCTTTTCACTAAACGCGCCTTGATATTTAGGCAAAAAGTCAATTTGGCCCCTAAAAAATCTTTAATGGCCCCTGAAAGTCGAGCTTGATGGGCCACATGGCTCCTGAAACTTAAAGGTGAGTTTCGAACACTGACTGCAATATTCTGCAAAAGTGGGATCTATAAGTTGATCGTTCGTGAGCACGCTGCACGGCAACAAGGGGACTAGGCATCGTGTGATAAAAGTCGGTAAGGGATGAAGCGGAGTTGGATGGGGGGGGAGGGGGTGCCCGCTGCAGCATGAAATCATTGGAAATTCAAAAGCGGGCGAACGAAACAAACCGAAACGTAAATGAATCATTGACTCTCGGCGTGGCGTGGCGTCGCATCCTGCCCGAAAATCAGGGCTCAGATTGTTGGCGTGGCCCCATCCCCCGACTCAGCCCGTCCGATTATCGCGCGGACTGGATCCCGCTTTCCCGGGGACTTCATGACGGGCCAAATCACTCCTCCGCCAGCCCCCGTTGCCGATATCGCTCCCCGTTTGGCTCCAACACCATTTGAAACACTAGATTTTTTTCGATTAGCAGTTAATAATCGATCAATCGAATGTCTTCTAATACAATCAATAGACTGATTTAGTGGCTACCAGAGCCCCTTTATACTGAGAGTAAAGACGATGCGAATCCATTTATCCAAAAAGTAGCTAGAATCTAGAGTCCTAGACTCTTGAAAATATTGACAAGAAAAAATACTCTTGGTGCAATTGGATTTCTTGCTTAAATCATAAGGAAAATTCTCAAATTTAAAGGCTTGGTTCTTGAATAATAGCTACATTTCAGCTCACAGCCCAAAAATGCTGATATTTCACGGAGAAACAGGATTTCAGGAGAGAATATGGAAACGATTGCACCAAAATTTGTTAACCTGAATAGCTCGGGCTGTATTGGACACAATACGTTCAGTTATTACGACCAAAATCTCGGATTGAACCAGAGTGAGTCTAGTTGTATGTGCTGCGCGTTTGATCACATGAACCAAAAGCCGGTGGCGATTTGAGCAAGTTGGCAACACTGTTAGTACTCCATTTAAATCCATTGAATATATCGATTCTAGGCTGCCTTACCTAGAATCGATTGTATGTGGTGCATTTAAATGGAGAAAAAAACAGTGTTGCCAACTTGCAAGAATCGTCCCTGCCGAAAGCTGAGTTTTACGTAGCGAATAGCTCGGGCGATTTTGAGTACCTAACGTTCGATTCTTACAACCGAACTCCTCCCCCACCTCCCCCGGTCGATAGACCTAGGAGAGTGACGAGAAGAATAAGTTAATAAATGAGCAGGCGATGGAACTAATAAGAATGAAATAGTGGACACGTTTTTCGAAATTGCCATTACGAGGAATTATTTCGAGGGAAATAGGATAATAAATTCTTTTTACCTCGTTCAAGAGCTTTGTTTCTTTTAGGAAATGAGTTTGCTCCGGTGGATTGTGTGTTTCCCTCGTTTCCTGGCAAAAGGGGGAAGGGGAGGAGGGGGAGGGTTGCTCCCTTATGAGTATTAATGGCCGGAGCGAAAAGCGCTCCTTAACGCGATTAAAACCGGCAATCCCATTAAACCCGCACAAGTTGAGGCTCCGAACTATGCACCTTTGACGATTCGCGCTCAGCGTCATCTCGTAGCCGTGCCCGACGAGCAAGGTCGCCAGATTGAGTGCAAAAACCTGGACATTTTACGTGGAATCGAATGGGGGAGTCTGTCGAATTTTCTGCACAATCTGGCGACGGTGCAAGTTATTTTTACAGCGTTTATTAGCCGCCCGGAGCCGGAATATAATAAAAAGCATTCGGAGGAGAGCCACTGCCCAAGATAAATCTTTCGCGAATACTGCCGTGCTAAGGAAAAATGCCGTATGTACCTTCAGGCGTTGCCAAATTTCGATTGATAAAACACAAATTTCTGAGCAAGCTTATGAATATTTTTCGTCCGATTTTTCAGATAATGTTGTTCGCGATTTTACCTAAAGTTCCTGAAAATTTCAAGGAAGAATATTCATAACTTTCCTCTAAAATGAACATTTTGCTGAAGGAAATTTGGCAACTCTCGAATGTTCATGCGGCGTTCTTTCTTATGGCAGACTACAGCATTAAGAACTGCGCGGGCTAATTTAGTGTCGCGTCATGGAAATTTACGGGAGCCGCTCATCTTGTGCTTCTGTACATTGACGACAATCACGATAAGCTTGGAGCAACCTTCAGTTACTTACGATCGAAAATCAGTACAGGCGTCCGCGATAAATAGAAGAATAATCGAATACTAGTAAACAATAAAAATCGCAAAATCTAAGAAAAGAGAAAATACATTTTTACAGAAATCGTCACCTCTCGGCCAATGAATCACAAGCGCGATTCGATGTTTCAAAATTTCTTTCGCCATTTTATTTTTTTACAGAGACATTGCCCAACGAAGCCGTCCGAAAATTTCACTGAATTGCATTGTGCTGCCGATAAAATTCAGTGAAATTTTGAAACAAACTCAACCAACAATTTCACTACAAAAAATTAAAATGACGGCGGAAATTTTGAGACCTCGCATTGCGCTTGTGATAATTTGGCCGGAAGGTGGCGGAATATGTATTTTATCCAACAAAATTTCGCAACATCGCAACATTATCAGGCTGATTCGACGTTCTTACTTAGGATTGCAGAGAGGAAGGAAGAACTGCCGTGCTAAGGAAGAACGCCGTATGAACCTTCAGGCGTTATCATTTTTCCTTCAATATAAAACGAATTTACTGAAAAAATTGTGATTATTTTTCTTCGAATTTTTTAGACAATTTTGTTCACGATTTGATCTAGGACATCTAAATTCCGGACCTTCTTGCGGAATTTCCACACTTTTCCAGTGCTTCCGGACAGCCCTTAAAAAAGCAGTACTATTTCCGGACATTCCGAAAGCCTGGACTTGTAGACACCCTGTCAGGGGAAATTTGGCAACTTTCAAAGGCTAATACGGCGTTCTTACATAGGATTGCAGAGAGGAGGAAAGGAGGAGGGTGGTTAGGGCGGGCGGGATCGGCGACGTTTACTTTGTTCGTTTAACAGGTGGACGCCCCGGACACCCCGGTCCCGGGTGCGGGTGTGGCTGCCGCGGGCACCATGCGATCGCTGCTCCCTCCCCGCCCCTCCGCCGTCGAGAATTGGGATTCCGGATTCCGAGCACGAGTCCGGATCCCGCCCAGGTTTTGTGTGTTCCCTTTTTATTTCCTCGTTAGCGGTAATTCCGACCGAATCAACAAAGTCCTGCTTCATCGGATCCCTCCATCCCCTAGGATTGCCCCTCTACGCACACCCTCCTCCAACGCGCCCGAATTCGCCCAGAATCCAAATCTCTGACACTGAAAAAAAACTCCGGCCGTGGAAGCCGTGCTTACGGGCTACATAGACCAGTAATCTCATTTCCCGGAACAAGTGTCAAATTTCGGAACTTCTGAGAATTTCCCGGAACTTTTGAGATTCCCGAAATATTCCGGATCTTTTGAGTTTTTCGGAACTTTCGAATAAATCTAAAATCATCCCGGAACTTTTGAAGATTATTAGGACGGAGAAATTGGAACAACAAAGTTCCGAATTCCGGAACTTTTGACGGACATGGAATGGGAAAACTGATATAGACAAGACATACCGCCCGCGTTCCGGGCTCAAAGGCCGAAAGTTCCGAGCGTTAGAGATGGAGCAATCGAAGCTACGGTTCCAGCACCCGGAACTTTCGGCCTCTGAGCCCGGAGCAGGTGGTATGTCTATAAAGCCCGTAATTTTTTTTTCAGTGGACGCAACCAAGGGAGGGTGTCTCAACAGGTTGGCCAAAAATCAGTACTTTTACTGTACTTTTTCAGTACATTCTTCAGAAATGTAATACCTCCTTAACAGAAAAATTAAGTACGTTTCCAGTGCCTCCATTTGACGAAATTCGAACAATTTGGAGAGTTTGAAATCCTCGCTTAAATTGCGACAATAATGACAGAGGCACAAAATGTCATTCGTGGCTTCAATATTGACTGACTGCACAATCGCGATCTAGGTAGATTAGTTAAATTACTTAAACTTGAAGCAATTTTAGGGTGTCTACAAAACAGGCTGGTCAAGAATCAGTACTTTTTCAGTGCTTTTCCGGTGCATTCCAAAAATTTTAGTACCTCCTCAACAGAAAAATTCAGAACTTTTCCAGTGCCTCCATCCATTGGACAAGATTCGAAAGAAGTCGAGAATTTGGAATCTTTGCTCGAATTGCGACAAAAATGACGTAGACACAAAAATTCACTCGTGGCTTGAAGATTGACTGACTATGGACTACCGCAATCTTGCAGGCGAATACTACTCTGAGAATATAAGCGTAGGAGATTGCATACTTTCCAGGCTTTATCTGAAAACACGCGTGGTATGAAGGAAAAACTCGTAGGAAACTCGGAGAAGTCTCATCTTTCCCTGGGCGATCACAAATTGTCGGTTTTGATCGCGATGTTCCAGCGTTACCGTCCTTGCTTTGTTTTTTGGAGAGAGCCCTACTAATAATTTTTGTACGAAAATGAGGAATTTTCCCCGAGAGGGCACGGATCAATGACGCAAGATCTTGTGCACTAATGACCGCCACCCACCGCAAAAGTGGATTGTGACGAGAAATCAGCGGGGTCGCAAACTAAGATAAGCGATTTCGTAGTTTCACCATCGACGACATTTTGGTCAGCTTTGGGGGTGGGAAGGGCCCTGTGCGACGCGGCGGGCACGGCGGCCGATTAGATGTCTTCATGACGATTAGAGGTTAATCGCCCCTCTCCAAGACGGGAGTTCTCTAACTCAAGGGTGGAACCAGGGGTTGATGCGAGCCATGGATTCCCTACTGGCTTAGGGACTCCGCTTTTTGGCGCTGCTTTCGATATTGACTTCCTACTCACAATCCCAGATTAGAACTTGAAACATTGCCACCGTCTATGTCGTTCGGTTGTTATTCTACCACGTGCTGACGCAAAACGGCGTAAGAGCATCCAGACGTTGCCGAAATTTCGGATTTTTCTGAGAAATTAGGAATTTCTGCAGAAGAATTGTTCCGAAAATCTTACTAGCAGTATAATCCAGTAGATCTGAAAGTATCAAGAAAAGCACGTAAAATACGTAAGCAGGGTGTCTACCAAAACAGGCTGGCCCAAAAATCAGTACTTTTACGGTACTTTTTCAGTACACTTCCGAGAAATTCGGTATACCTTCTCGACGAAAAAATTCAGTACATTTTCAGTACCCTCATTTGACGAAATTTGAAAAATTTCAAAAATTTGAATTTCTCGCTCGAATTGTGACAAAAATGATAAAAAATTCCAGACCTTCTTGCGGAATTTCCGCACTTTTTCAGTACTTCCGAACCGCCCTTAAAAAATCAGTACTATTTCCGGACTTTCCGGAAATCCCGGACTTGTAGACACCCTGGTAAGGCAACCAGAGGAGGGGGATAGAAGATTTTTAGCTGCATTATGGGTGCCTCCTGAAGAGGGGTTAGAGCCAATCTTTATATCAGACTTCTATTAATTACCGTATTCAATAATGGTCCATTTTGTAAAAGTTTCGACGTTCTATAAAGTCATGTATTTATTTCTTTTCAAAGCGGTATATGCTGTAAAACGCCTTACGTAAAGTCATAAGAGGATTTATGGTTGCTTTCCAAGTGCCTCATAGAAAATGGGGGAAGAGGGCATCTACAAATCGGAAACAGTGCCTTAAATCATTTATTGAAAATCCCCGAAACGTTACTTTCCTCAAAGCTAAATATTTTCTGAGAGACATTTGGCAACATTCGAATGATAATAGAACGTTCTTTGCGGCATTATTGTCGCTCGCCCTCTTTTGGAGAGAACTATTTTATGGAGAGCTGTAACACGCAATTCCGTAGATTAGGATGTTTTCCCACTTTTGTGAGGATGCGTTTGTATGAGGAGGGATTTTGCTGTCCACAGGTGCAAGTCAATTTGAATGGATTGATTGGACTAGAACTTAATTTCCAAAAAAAAAAAACTATGAAATATCGAGTAAATACAAAACAATTTTACCAGCAATTTTTTTTTTTTAAATGCACTCGCCATAACCTCGAAAATAGACTTGTCATTTTTTCACACCCTTAATTTCTGCTACCTGAGGTAAATTAGCAAATGTTTAGAGTAAATCAAACACTCTTAATGGCAAAAGCAGAGAAAAAACACCAGTCTCCAAAAAAATCGTGTACAAATTAGCCAAATAATATAAAATTCGAGGGTTTACGAGCATTTTGGGGCTGCTTATCAAAACCAAATGATATTTAAGGACTTCTCAAAGCGTCACAAATATAATTCAGCCACAAATCGTTGACGAGAATACCGCCCCAGGTTGATACAATTCGAATGATGCAACTATTTAAACTCAAAGGCAATGCGGTATTGCCTATATAAAAGTTTGAAGGCATTTCGATGCCGAGCAGTTATGATTTACGACTATTCACGATGGCGTAGCGTAGCGTAGGCCCTAATCATAAATTAGGTTACACCCTGACGAAGGTGGAACTTGCATGACAAGAGCACGACGACAAAGGAAGGGGCACAAGCGTTATATGACGTCACGTGAATCTTTCAATCTTTTGAATTTTGGCAATTGTTAAAAAACCAGGGACATTCAAGGACTTGAAAATTTGACAAATTGGTCAAAAGCAATTTTAAAAGTACCAATTCAGTGCGCATTATTTAAAAAGTTTCAAGAGGTGCTTACAGATACTCGGAGTAGAAAATGTTCTACATGGGTAAATTTTACGTGCAAAATAAAAAATTCAATAAAAAACTATTGCAAGGGGAAAAATTCATATTAAAAAAAAAAAAAAAAAAAAAAAAAAAAAAAAAAACTCCGGCTGTTAAAGCCGTTTTCATGGGCTGTATAGACATACCGTCCGCGTTTAGGGCTCAGAGACCGAAAGTTCCGGGCGAAGCACCCGGAGCAATCGAAGCTACGGCTCCAGCACCCGGAACGGACGGTATGTCTGTACAGGGTGATCCTGGTTTAAACGGCCAAATTGCAGGAGTCGAAACACCCCCAAATCCCCTCTTTACATTGAGATTTTAATGTTTTTTAGATCATTAATGAATGCAGGACATGAAATTACGGGAAAGTACAAATTTTCATGAGATTTGGTTCACAACCGTTGCCAAAATTCAGAAAAAATTATTTACTTTCCGAAAATTTGGGGGCTGTAGCTCCAACTGGGGGCACTTTTGGAAAGAAAAACTTTATAAAACATAAAAGTCCTATTTTGACCCATAGAACACTCTCCTGCAGTGTGGTCGTTTAACCCTGGATCATCCTGTATAGTCCGTAACTTTTTTTTTTTTTCACTGCAAGGTATTTTTAAGGTATTGCATACGATGAATGAAGTAAGACGCACAAGGGCACATTTTAAGTTGAAGTGAGGATGGATGAGATACGAACCGTTTCTTTGGTGGTGGGCAGTCGTTCTTGATCCAGCCACCACGTGACCTTGGCGGGGGGTCGCGAGCCGGAAGATTGGCACTGAAACTCGGCCCTCCGACCAGCCGACAGCGGCTGCGTTGTTTCAGTAATCCTCACGTCTAAAGGTGGAACTGTAACAAACAGAGGAATACAATATTAGAAAGGGCTTCTGAGAGTTTCCAAAGGTGAACTCATCACTTAAAAAAAAAAAAAAAAAAAAAAAAAAAAAAAAAAAAAAAAAATCCGGCCGTAGACGCCGTAATTACGGGTTATAAAGACATATACCATCTGCGTCCTGTGGTAACCTCGCCTTGAAGCCTAGAAAGAGCAGTACCTTAAATTTGTAAACTTTATGTTTTTTTGCCGTGTGTCGTCATGATCGTCACCCTGAGATAGCTAGAGTAGTTATGTCATGGGTGGCGGTAGCCACCTCCGGACTAAGTCTAAACTCGACAACACTAGAAAGCGTCCAAACGAAAAAGGTGGCAGCCAACCATAGACACACGTAACTCCCTTATTCTGAAAATTGATTCCGTTTTACTTAAACTTGAAGCAATTACAGGGTGTTTACTAAGACAGGTTGACCAAAATTAGAACTTTTACAGTATACCTTTTCTGTACATCCCCAAGAAATCCAATACCTATACTCAACAGAAAAATTCAATACTTCTTCGGTACCTCCATTTTACGAAATAAAAAAAATTCCGAAAATTTAAGATCCTTGCTCGAATTGCGACAGAAATGACGCACACACAATATTTCACTGGTTGCTTGAAGAATAATTGACTGTACGATCGCGATCTTATGCAGGTAAATATCACTCTTGGCGTCAGCGCGCGGCGCGGGGAATCGCATACTTTCCAGGCTTCGTTAAAAAACATGCGTGATAAGAAGGAAAAATTCCGGACCTTCTTGCGGAATTTCCGTTCTTTATCATGCAGGACTTTTGGATCGCTCTTACAAAATCAGTACTATTTCCGGACTTTCCGGAAATTCCAGACCAGTAAACACCCCGAATTAAGAAATAAAGGATACAAGCATCGTTGTTTTTTCCATAATTCTCGCCGCTTATAATCAAGGCTCCTCTGTGAATTCAGAACCAAAAACTGAATCTAACTCTTCCTCTGTTGCGAGGACCTCATGAATAGAAGAAGCGGAAGCACGGATAACTCAGATTTTAAGTGAGAGCTATCGGGTGGAAGCGGCGAAACGTGCGAGGAGAGACACGACTCCATATTTTATTCACGGCGAGTCAAAGTCTCCTCAAAAAATTCGCCCTAAACTGCCGCACATTTGAACGGGGAGTATGAATAAGTAAACGATTTATGATCTAACAGTGCGAAACGCTCTCGTTCCGTTCCCGGCTGCCTCGAGTCCCGGCGTCTCGGCGAAGGGCGGAGTGTAGCGGGGCCCGTAACTGATTTTATTGCTCTCGTCCAGTGCTCCAGCATCATATGTAACTCATGAAATTGCATTTTCTCACCCGGAAAAAGAGGAAGGAGAGGAGAGGGAAGATTAAGAAAAAAAAGGGGAGTGAAGAAGGAGAAGCAGAGGCATGAGTTGTTGGAAATTTTGAAGGGGAGGAATAAGAAGGAGAGGAGGGTGGAGAAAGGAAGAGGAGGAGGAAAGGGATGGAAGAAACGGAAGGAACAGCGGAGGAAAATGAATGGAAGCAGAGGATTTAGATGTAGATTTAAGCACTTTTATTTAGGCTGGCAACAATAGGACCAACTGGTCCCGTCTTCCTTGTTCCTGAGGGAAAAGGAATGAAAGCAGAGGAGGGAAAAAAGAGGAAGAAAAAGGAGGAAAGAACATAAGAAAAAAAGAAACGGAGAGGGATTAAAAGGAAGAGGAAGAAAAAAAGAGGAATGAAGAAGGTAAAGCAGAGGCATAAGGTGTTAAGAGATTTTGAAGGGGAGGAATAAGAAGGAGAAGCTGATGGAGAAAGGAATAGGAGGTGAGGAAGTAGAAGAGGATGAAACAGCGGAGGAAAAGAAATTAAAGCAGAGGAGAGAAAAAGAGGAAGAAAAGGGGAAGAAAGAAAATAAGAAAAAAAGAAAAGGGGGAAAAAGAGGAAGAAGAAAAAGGAGGAAAAAGAGGAAGAAGAAAAACGAGGGAAACGAGGAAGGAGAAAAAGGAGGAAAAAGAGGAAGAAGAAAAAGGAAAGAGATAGCGGAAGAAGAATCCTGCATCCTCCTGCATTTTAATGCAAGTAGTGGCGCAATGCATTGATCATGCTTTTTCATTAATTCAATTGGATAGGCAAATTCCCTCCGAGGAGCCCGACAAGTGGTATCGTTCTTACCGTTATAAAATTGGAGGCCGAGGCTCAGACCTGAACCACTTTACCCTTAGTTTCCTTTGTCTAACTCTTTGTCTATCAATGTTAACAATCAGCCCGCAGACCCATTCCGAGCCTCTCCAGAATGAGCTACCTTTACCCTTGGCCGGTAACATTCATTTATTCAGGACTGGGTGCGTGGTCGTTGGCGAGAGGAGTCGCCGAGGGGACGCTTCGAGACGGGGCCGGCTCGTCCCCGCTCGCGTCTCGCGCTCGGCTCGCGGCGCGCGCGTCCTCGAAGAAAGGTCCATTTCGTTGTATCAAGAGCTTTGCGACGGGTGTCAAGACCGGTGAAACAAACGATACTCCGCCGAGGAGTTGTTCTCCCTTTTTTTCCCCCGGTTCTTTTACCCGGCTCCAGTCGCAGCTTCCAATTTGTTTGAGTGTCATCGGCTCCGCAGTCGCCACCCCGCCCTCGAAACCCACTTCTCGCTCGGTATAAAATGTGCAACTTCGCGAACGAAACGGCAACCGAGCTTCGGCTCCATCCTTTGAGTGCTTCCCCGCCACCCCCGCCCCCGCGCCCGTTGTGCGACGGACGCGTTGCAGGAGCACGCGTCCTGTGAAGTGCATTACTGTCGGGGTCACGGTGGAGGGGGAGGGGGAGGGGGGAGGGGTGCTCCGGAATTATTTTTGCTAAACAGCAGGAGGACAGGGCTGCCGAGTCTGAACTATAGGTGCGAGAGGAGGAATCGAATCCTGCAGCTCAGTCAGAAAGAGGTCAAACTCAGCTCTGAGAGGGCAGGGTGGCATGAAACGTACGAAGGAAATGAAAGATTGGAAATTTCAGTGAAATATTTCATGAAATTTCACGAGGCTGTGAAATATCTCATATTTTTTAGGGGCTAGAGTATGCAACCCGCACTCAAACACATACGCAAATTGAAGAAAGTTTCAATTTTTACATTTTGCAAAATATGGAAAGGAACCGGTATTTTTCAATATTTTTCATAAATTTCTGATATTTCATGAAATATTTCAGTGAAATTTCAAGATTTTATTTTTCATGAAATTTTGCCACCCTGTGAGAGGGAGAGAGCAACGTTGAAAAAAAAACTGATTTGAGCTGATGCTTTTCAAAGATTCAAAAATGTTTTTGGTGCATGTGCAGCGAAAAAACTCGAGTCGGCTGGTTCGACCTCGATTCAACTCTGAAGAAACATAAAGGGGTAAACGAGAACAACCGACTGGAACCGACTTGTTATACTTTCTATAGGGACCTTCACTAAGTCCAGGAACTATTGTTTAAACATCTGGAATTATTTCATTAGTGCAAGGGACAGAATGGTGAATTGGCAGGAGTCTAAAATTTGATGAATTACGTATTTAAGTAGTAACGACCGAGTGGACTGACCACAAGGATACCCTTTTACAGAAAGAGCAATTATTGGAGGAGATATGATAAGAAAAAACCGAATCTGCTAAATTACATGTCTTTAAATGGAAAATGCCGTCAGATGACGTCACTAGGCGGTGCATTTTCTCACTTTTAAATCTATTTTTATACTATTTCCCATATCAGAAAAAAGTATGCTATTTAAGCAGTCTCAGATGAAGCAATAAAGAATGTGGTTGCAAATTCTTCATTAAGAGGAAAAGTGGTAAAAGTTCATTTACGGGATGAACATGGAATACTTCAGAGGTGTGATCTATACTCAAAAACCGCCTACTCTCGAAACGATAGGCTCCCGAAGTTTAAGAAAGTACTGGAAAAAATATACAGATTTCGTATTAATCTGGCAACGCTCGATCAAACCACATGCAAATGGGGGGCAATTTTAAGCGCTCCACTTGTTTTTGATCTGAAAAATGGGACAACTCATTTTGTGGGTGTTTTGAGGGTCATCGTTTTAACAAGAAGAAGAAGGAGAAAATAAATGCCATGTGCTACATACTATAATCCTCTTCCTATACTGCCGTACTGAGGAACATTCGAGAAATGCCAATGGATAAAACATGCATTTTTGAGGTTTATGCAATATTTTCCCTTTGATTTTTGGATGATGAAGATTAAAATACAAAGAAAATTGTCTGGAAATTTTGGAGAAAAATATTCCAAATTTTCCCAGGAAATTCGTTTTTTTATTGAAGGAAAGATGGCAACGTCTGAAGGCTCATACGGCGTTCTTCCTTAGCACGGCAGTAAAAATTCTGTAAATCTTTCCGTACTTCTAACGGAGAAAAGGGGGTCAAAAGTCGGGCAAAGTGGTAGACTAGTGAATATCTGTAGAGAGCCGAAATTTCAAAAAGTAAACATGTTCTAACGATTCAAAACACCAGTTAGCATTGGCTGAAACTAAAGAACACATATTTACCATTTGAGAAACCTTCCCTGGTAAAAATTGGCAGTAGAATCTGTGTTCCAAAATACCATAGACCTACAGCCGGCTGTAAGATTTCCAATAGCTTCTATATCCGGCTACACAATTTCTTATAGCCTTTTATAGCCGATGGCGACTAAGCAACAGCCAGGCGATAAAGTGTATGCTAAACGTTACTAATTACGGATGCTAGGACTTAGTGAGTTTTTGGAATACTGCTCTCTTTTTGGGCCGCAATATCATGATTTATTTTGCGAGGAAAGCTCCGTACTTTTGATGGATGCCTGCCATTACTAGTATATTAGACCGCCTTCAGTTTCCTATGATGCTGTGCAATACCTCTGGTGTGAAATAGTTGCTTCAAGCGCCGTGGCACGCCGCGGCGCGGCAGGCGGGCAGCCAGCGCAAAACGCGCATTGGCGCCTACAAACCTAACAGGGATACTTCACGCGTTGCGCAATGCGTGAAGTATCCATGTTAGGTTTGCAGGCGCCAGTGCGTCGCCGCTCGCTCCACTTTGCGTTAGGCTCTAATATTTAATCTGGCGGAGTCAGCGTTATTTAACTCATAATTTTGAAATGTTTGCACATCCTGTATGGATTATTCTCATTTTAATTTATGAAAAAAAAATATGTATTAAAGGAAAATATAATGTGTGTTTTGTAAATATTAAGGTGGTTCCGTATCAAACTTAATGATTTCCAAAGCACTCGAATTTCTACACAATTTCTTATGGCCTTTTATAATCGATGGCGAAAAAGCAACAGCCAGGCGATAAAGTGTAAAGCCCGGCGATAGGAACTATAGCCCGGCTGCATACTTTTTTATCGCTTCATATAGCCCGGCCGTATGATTTTCTCCGCATTCTACAGCCAGCTATATGATTTTCTGTAGCCTTTTTTCGCCGGCTATAAGAATTCCTATGGTATTTTAAAACGCAGCTCTTATCGCCAATTTTTACCGGGGTTCATCGAACAAATTGGTTGAAAACTGTCAAGGACTCCAAAATTTTAAATGGGCAATTCAACTTATTTTTGGTCTATAACAAGTAACAAAGGACCCGTAGAATGAATGTAGATTTGAGGATGTTTTGGGCAAAATAATTTCGTATTTGAGCAAGGAATAGTGAATACTGAGAGGACAAGCCTTTTTTCATAAGATGCTCTTAGTTAAACGCTTTGAATTAGTTAGGGGTTCATCACCAATTGCTGAATCCTACATTAATTTGACTACAAAGAAGGCGTATCATCGCGTTCTCCTGGACAAGACAACCGTAACCCAAACCCCTTGTTTGCCAAATTGGGTTATTCATAAAATATGCCAATCACTTTTTCCGATATTTTAATCCCCCTTCCCCCTCCCCTCCCCTCCCCTCACCCTCTGCCTGGTCAGATTCCTGTCAAGCATATCCAGACCCTCAAAAAAATTACGTCAGGCTGAGTGTTCTCCTCGGTCTCCCCCATTTTTTTGAGAGGGAAGAAAATTGTTCTCTCCCTCTTTTCGATCCTTCCCCTCGCTTCTTTGTCAGGCGACGGCTGGGCACCTGTACGCCACTCTTTCACTAAGTGCCTGCTGCAAAAGGACGCCCCCTTTCAGACGGATTAAAACTTCCGACTTCTTTTGTCTCGAATTCAACTTGATATTGGTTAGATGTTTCTTGCTCAAGTTAGAGTACCCATAAAGCTGATAAAAATTCGACCAATCAAAAACCGGTCGTCAAGTTGTCGTAGCATGGCGATGCCTCAAGCTTCGTCTTTTTCCAATTTTATTCTGATATGGGAAATCGGGGAAAAATAGATTTAAAATTGAGAAAATGTACCGCTTTGTGATGTCATCATCCGAAGGCATTCCCTGTCTATGCACATATGTTTTAGCAGATTCATTTATTTTGTCATATCTCCTCCAATATACTTGTTCAATTTAAAAACCAAGGATATTCGCGCTTTTCTCTATGTGGTTTCATCTTAAACATGAAATTCAGCAAATTTCAGACTTCTGTTGAGTCTCCATTTCATAATTTGCTTCTTCTTGCCTTCCTTCTCCTCCTTTCCGCTTCCTCTTTATATTTTGCCCTCTTTTTCTTTTCTCTTTATCTCATATTCCACCTCTCCCGCTCTTTCACCCTTTCACTTCACTGTTCCTCCTGCAGATCTCTCCTCCTCTTCCCGCTTCTCTCTAAGATACAGCCCTTCCCCCCCCCCCCCCCCCCCCCCC
>NW_017566832.1:3574776-3638711 GCF_001854935.1 Bemisia tabaci | reverse complement strand
CTCGGGGAGGGGGGGGTCTTTTGAGTGCGCGTGCCCTCTCGCGTGCTATCGCCAATTGGTTGTCAACTTCAATCTCGCTCGTCCGTCCCGCCAGACAGAGCGCAACACTGCCCTGCCGCTGAAGAACCGCTCAAGTCCCACGGTAACCCCGCGAAGCTATACGCGGTTTCGTCTTAGCCGGGCATGAATATTCCGCGCGCAGAGACGATCCGGTGTAAACATAATCCTGCTTCGAGTCGGCTCCTCTCACGCACTCTTACTTTGCCCTGCAAAAGGTTATTTTAATCTGCTTGAGTATGCTTTTATTATAATTTCATTACGATTTTACCCGCCGGCGGAGAGTCATGAGGGCGCGGGGAGGGAGGGGGCGGGGACAGAGGTCTCCCTTATTTTTTGAGTAACCGGTGAAATCCCAATTTTCGGGCACTCAAAGGGCAATAAGATGTAAGAGGAGGAGAAGAGAGAGGTAAGAAAGAAGGAGAAGAGGAATTATGAGATCAGTGCTCCCGTTTCACGGAACTTGTTTCGAAATCCGGAACTTTTGAGATTTTCCTGAATTTTTCCAGGAACTTTTGAAATTCCCGAAATGTTCCGGATCTTTTGCATTTTTCGGAACTTTCTGTGAACTTTTGAAAAAATCTACAATGAATCCCGGAACTTTTGACGGCCATGGAGAAAGAGAAATTGGAACAAAAAAGTTCCGAGTCCCGGAACTTTTGATGGACATGGAATGGGAGCACTGAATGAGATTGGGAGGAGGAGAAGTATATTCTACGGTTGGCCGCAACGTGTACATCAGAGGATTAAAGGAGGGTTAGGAAGAAGGAGAGGAAGAAAACGCATGAAAGGAAGAAGAAGAAGATGAAAAGGGAAATGAAAAAAAAAAATGAAGAATAATGGAAAGGAAAAAAAAGAGTTACATGAGAGGATTCAAGAAGGCTCAGGTAAAAGGAGAGGGAGAAAAAGCATGAGAGTAAGAAGAAGAAGATGAAGAGGGAAATTAAAACAAATGGAGGACAAGGAAAATGAAAAAGAGGAAAAAAGAAACAGAAATAGGAGGATGGAGGAGATTCGGATTAAAAAAAAGAAAAGGTACAGAAAAAAGTGGATGTAAAAAAAGAAGAAGGAAAGAGAAACGAGCATAGGAATGAAAGGATGAAGGAGGCGTAAAAAGGGAGCGGAGGAAGAGGAAAAAAGAAGAGAAAAGGAGAAGAAACAAAGAAATAAGAAAACGAAAAGTATAGAGGAAGAACAAGAAAGCTAGGAGAGATTGGCGGCTGGGAGTGAAGAAATGAGAAAAAACTTTCAAAGTAAAACTGAAATAATTAACTGACTTCCTGATTTGACACGTTTGAGTACAATTCCGTGAATTTCCTATAGGTTTCTCCTGATGGCTTCTAGGAACTTTTCACTCCGTTCACCAGTAATCTGGAATAAACCAATAATCGACCTGGAAGCAGGTCGAGGTAATAGAAAAGAATAACTTTAAGTCCGGCCTAGGGAGTAATCCGAGACCTATTATAGGAAGAGTCTCAAGGGATTTGAATACATTGTGTCTGCGCCCCGGTCAGTGTCCAGACGGTTCTCTCCGAGGCCGAGACCGATGTCCACGCGGGCGAGTTAAAAGGGCCTTTCTTAAAAATGAGCCCAGGGTTTTTATCTGCGATCATTTATAAAAGCGCGAGCGGGGGCGGGGGTCCAAATCCCACTTGATAGCGCTAAAAGGGATCTTTCATCTTGATTACCGTCATCAGGTCACTAATCATGGATCCGAGGAGACGGAGCCAACAGTGGCGTGGCGTGAATTGCGATGTATCGATTGTTATGCCGTTTAAACCTATGGTAAAGAATCGATTATTGAGGTGTTCGTTGCGAACACCCTGTTTATCGATTCTTTCCCATGGGTTTAAATGGTATAACAATCGATTATATCGCAATTCACGCCACGCTACTGCTCCCGTTCCTTGTCCCCGAGACCCCATCTGGATCACCGGCGCTGCCTTGCCGTCTTCCCGCGGATCGGAACCCTTTGAGTCTTGCGGATTTTTTTGCGGAACTTTCACTCGTTTTCCGGAAACAGGCATACAGAAAAATCGGGCATTTTGTTAATGCCCTACGCAAATGGTCAATGGGCAAGTTGCGCTGGTAACAGAATCGTGTTTTGATACTTGATTCTTGCAGATTTGCTATAAATAATTAGATCTGTCCAAACAGCAACTATCTACGTTGAATATCAGCCGAGATATCGTCCTTTGAAACGCCGGATTTTTTCGAAAAACTCGAGTTATGACGTCATCCACCACGGTAGTGCATAACATTATATACTACCGCGGTGGATGACATCATATATCGAGTTTTTTAATACGCGATAACGCGGTAAATATTCAACGCAGAAAGTTGCAGTTTGGACGCATCTTACTAGTTTTAGTTGATTTGCAAGAATCAAGCAGCAAAACACGATTCTATGACCAGCGCAACTGACCCATTGCATTGAGTTTATCAGGAAGGAGCCAACCCGCATTTTCGAAAAAATTGAGTTGAGAATATTTTGGAGTTTCATTAGCCGAAAATTTTCTCCTACCAAAAACAGAAAGTCTAAAAGCAGAAATTTTGTTGTGAAAAGACGGATTAAAGTTCATTTTTTACATTGAGTTTTATGTAGGGATAAAACTTCAAACCTCTTTTTCTCAATTTTAACTTAATGTGGGTTGGTTCCTCTCCGATGAACTCGGTACAATTATTCTAACTTAGATTGAAATTCTAATTCATTTCCTAATTTATGACAAAATAGTTCATTGCTCCCGTGAGAAAAATTCTCAGTAAAAATGTGCATCACACAATAGTATTTTAAACTTATTTAGCTCCCAAACAGACATATGTTCTTTCAACATGTCATAAAATACAGAATTTTCAAAGTTTTAATGTTTAATCGTATGAGAAGCATTTGAAGAAGAAGAAGCAAAAAGAGTTCGAAGATTCGATGAGTAATTTTTCCCAACATATTGAAAACTCGTGAGCTCTCCGCCATAAATTTACGAAATTTCGAAAACGGTCAAAATTTAACTATCTGCCTAGGAATTCGATAAAATTCCCGATTTTAATAATTGCCTGCGACATAAGCGTACTGTCATCATTCAACAACGGATTCATAATTTCAAGCCCGACAGCTTTCATCTTTGGAATTAAAAACAATACAGCAATCCGGAACTTTGTGAGTTTTGTGGAATTTTATAGTGACAACTTATAAAAGCTCGCAGCTTCCTTCTGACAAGGAAGAAAGAACAGGGTAATGAGAGGCTTTTAACATCGGCGAGGTAATTACAAAGCTCGTCTCATAGTTTTTGAAGATGACATGCCGGGTTTTTCAAATGTATCCGTGTTATTACGCAAAAACCTCGATTTATAAAAAGAAAGAAATCATCAAATTTTATGTCTACAAACTCTTCATTCCTCCCTTTACCGCTCATCCGATAAACAGTGTTTCGACAGCAGCCTGAGAGAGTAGCATACGTGTCGCGCAAGGAAAGTGAGAGCGCCTTCAACTTTTTACCCGCAACACGCATATCCATCGAGATCGAATAGTTGCATCCAAGCGCCGTCAATAAACCTCGTCGCTAGAAGTGTCGTCAGCTGAGCTAGCGCTTGTGTGATTTCCGTTTGCAAGTGACCGCGATGCAATCGTCCAATAAGGATCGAGAATTGGCTTGCGATCAGGACGCGGTGAATCCTTGATCGCTATTGGACGATGCATCGCAATCGCTTGCAAATAGAAAGTAAACCAGTGCCAACTTAGCTGATGACACCTATAAATTCATTTAAGACAAGTACTTTCTGAACACCTGCTAGGGAATTCCTTTCATTATTGCGTACGCGGTGACCAACATCTGATTCGTGTTCCTCAAAAAGGATAGTCCCGCGGAGTATTGGAGATTTTACTATTCTCTGACACAGTTATGAAAGTATGGCGGTGAACAACAGAATCTTGAGCGCAATTTCCCACTCTTCAGAAGAAATTATGATTCTTAAAGTAAACAAGCATTATGCTTGTAGTAATAGCAACCCCTTTCAATTGATAACTAGGAGACCGGGTTAATGTCCCTGTGCTAACCGAGGAATTGATAAGAAATTATCAATTCCTTCTTATCAATTCCTTCGCTAACACAGGGATATTAACCCGGTCTCCTAGTTATAGAAATTATGATACCGAAGCAGATTGCAAAAATCAAAGCGCCCAACGCTATGAGGAATCTGTTCGTGAGTACCATATTTATGTCATTTTGTCTTGCAAGGTACACTGAAAAAAAAGTACGGCAAATTTGACCAAAGTTTGGTGAGTGTTATCATGAGTCTACTAGATTCTTGACACAGTAATACTGTAGGGTAAAGAGAGCCAGAAATCTGGTAGAATTTACCATACTTTTGGTGAATGCGACTGGACAACATTCTTCTCCCGACGACGGATCTTCGGTGCGGGCTCGATAGCGAAAAATCTGGCAACCACGCCCCCCAACCCCCACCCCCCTCCTTACCCCCGCAAGACTCGCAGTATCACCCGCTATTGTCCGAATAATTATTTGTTATTTACCGTTGACGTCCGGCTTTATCGTGACTCGCAACTCACCCTCTCGCTCGGCCAGCAAAAGCCCGTAACTGCACATGGTGAGGAACCCCGTCGCTCGTATGATCCCATGCACTGTAAGACTCACGCGACGATAGAGTTACGCTGTTTCATCGGCACGGTGGACTTCGGGACGCTTTTTCAGCGGCCGCCCCTTGCCGAACGTGGCCGAAAGCGCCGAGGCGTGAACCCCGGGCTACCCGTGTTCCCCATTTGAAGCTACGGTAAAGAATCGATTGTTAAGGTAAACCTTGATAATCGATTTTTCTTTATAGGTTTAAATGGCGGATCAGCCGATTCATCACAAAGGACTGGTGGCGGGAGGTTTCTCGGATTAGCTTGGCAAACCAGGACTGGGGGGAGGGGGAGAAGGGGAGAAGGGGGGGGGCCTCCGCGACGCATTTATCACGATGAATAGAGCCGTGAGATTCCGGGCCGGGAGGATAAAACATGTTTAGTTTGCGAGTAGCATTACTGTCGAACTCTTGTCATGCTTGCCTTCTTTCCCCTCCGCTTTCTTCGTGTCACTTTTGACTGACCCCTCTCGGTCGCCGCTCTTTAATGCGAAGTCCGATCGTCCGCGTTTGGCTTTTTTAAGCCCTGTCCGGCTCGGAATGGACCCCACCAACACGGAGAAAAAAACTTCGTGCGTGCGACCCGGTTGAGGTCATATGGATCTCTGAAGTTTTCAGATTGAGCATCTGAACACTTAAGGTCTAGCTGTCAAAGTTCAGGTCTGACATCTGAAACCTCAGTTCTTACATCTGAAGTACCTCGGTTTTCACATCCGAAAAACTTCGGTTCTCACATATGAAGTACTTCAGATGTAAAAACTGAAGTTTCAGATGTCAGGCCTGAACTTCGACAGCTAGACCTTAAGTGTTCAGATACTCAATCCGAAAACTTCAGAGATCCATATGACCTAAACTTCGGGTCCCACGCACGAAGTTTTTCTCTCCGTGCGTATCTAAAAACTTGAGGTCGAGCTGCCGAAGTTCGGGGTAGACATCTGAATTACTTCGATATATACCGAAGAGTTTGGGTCACACATTTGAAGTACTCCAGTACATACCGAAGTGCCTCGATGTCTGACCCGAACTTTGGCAGCTCGACCTCAAGTTTCCGGATGCGTGATCAGAAAACTTCGGAGATCCATATGATCTCACCTTCGGGTCCTATGCACGAAGTTCATTTCTCCGTGAGGACGGGGTAGATTCGAAGATCGTATTCGATACATCAAACAGGTGAGATTGTATCGATATCGATTGACTCAACATGTGAACATAGCCTCAAAAGTTAATTTAGAAATCTGAGAGAACGGGTCTTCTGTGATAGATTTTTTACTCCTTTGTGTACAAAATGGCGATCAGAAGTGAAATTGTAAGAATTTTTCTGATTTTCAGCTTTAAAAACTTGAATCCTAACTTTTTTTTTGATGTTATGTTACATTGTTTTCAACCAAATGATACATCGAACCACTATTGAATACAATCCATTAGAAATTATTCCTCCATTAGATTGAACCAATAATTTTTGAGTACTGATTCCATCATGAGCACAGTTTTAGCATGTAAGTAAATAGAGAGACAAGGGGAAAATATTTAAAAATGTACATTAATATAGAGAGATACAGTATTAATGTATTAATATCTAAGTTTTAAAATGTCTGATAGAAGGATTGTGATGATATAAGTTTTGTAACTGAGTGGAGTGTTACCTCTATAAATACATATATGTTAGCTAATTTTAGGTAAGCTATTGGACACATCATTCAATAGAGAATTTGCAGGTGTCTGAAATTTGATGAATTTCGTGTTTAAATGGAAGCTACTGGGTGAACTGAACATGAGGATACCCTTTGTTCATGAATTGAATAATTATTGGAGAAAATATGACTGAATGACCTAATCTTCTAAAATACATGCATTTAAATGGGAAATGCCGCCAGATGACGTCACTATGCGGTGCATTTTCTAACTTTTAAATCTATTTTTATACTATTTCCCATATTAGAAACAAATTATAAAAAATACTGTGAAATCAGCTCTTAAAGCACTTTCAGATGAAGCAATAAAAAAATTGCGTGCAAATTCTCCATTACAGAGATCATTGTCAAACGGGAAAACAAACCTTTTCGCTTATTCTTCTTCTAAGATCGACTAGAGCATATCCTTCTTTGTCAGGGCATCTGGTACTGAGCACATTAAATCATAAATATTGTTTTTAAAAAATAATCGGGAAATATATAGAACTCGTAAATCAATGAAAACAGGAATAAAATACATGTATTCAATCATCCTCAAGAGAAGAAAGCCAGCTTTAGGCGCATCTCTGAGGCAGTCATCTAGGCGGCCCAACATACTCCCGTATTCTTAAATTGTCTGAATTTATAGGGGAAAATTCTTTAATGAAAACGGAGAGGTTCTCTTGTTTGCCTCCCATTCTCTTAGAGAAAACTGTATTATATGAAGAGTTCGGAATAAGTTTTCTCATGCTTCAATATTCGAGACGTTTTAGGGTTGTTTAACGGGAAGAATTTTGTCTTATACGTTACGATGTATTTACGTCAATATTTACATCATTAAAGACGAGGTAAGAGGACTACGTACACCCACATTGCTTCTAAAATAAGCTAGAAAACACAGATCCTTCTTTGATGAATGCTGCTCTCATGATCTAGCGCTGAAAATATGAGTTGAGTTAAAATTTGAAGATTCCATAACATACTCGTTAAGTGTTGCTCGAAATGAAAAAGCGTGCGATTACCGTCTACGAGGGTTCTTTTCGGCACTCCGAGGGGCTCATGGGGGCTCGTTGGAGGGGCGGGAATTTTCTCGTCCAAACAAAATTAATGCATCTCAATCTACCACCAAAAGCGTCACCTGAGACCTTTTAAGTCACCTGGCGTTTGCCAAATTGCAAGAAAAATGTCCAAGATCACTTCAAAAGCGATTTTTTGCGTCAGTCCTATCGATCTTCCTGAATCCGATGAAATTGCTGGCATCGGTCTCGTCATCGGGTGACAGACCCACTCACCAGTTTGGACCAATCACGAGCGTCCCGCCAGATTCACTAAACCCTTATGGTTCAGTTACACGATCAAATTGAGCCATCAAATTGGGCCTCTCATTGGTCGCATCCTTTTCAGGTCTTTTTCCACCAATCAGAGCTTCAGTTTGATGGCTCAATTTGATCGTGTAACCGAACCTCTAGTATTTCACGGGGTACTGGTTGAATTCCAAATGGATATGATTATCACATCTCACCGCTTGTAAACCGCTCGCAAATGAATGTATTACACGGAAAAAATTAAATTGCTGTTTTAAAAATTCAATCCCTAAAAAAAGTGACTGCAATGTTTCAATGTAGATTTTACACCAAAAAATGCTACTTCAACCATTCCCGTGGTTAAATTATAGCCTACAATAGTGGTTAAAGTAGCATTTTTTCGTTGTGAAATCTATACGTTGAAATATTCTGCCGTGCTAAGGAAGAACGCCGTATAAACATTCGAGAGTTGCCAAATTTCTCTAGATAAAACATGTATTTTTTGTAACATTCGTGCATATTTTCCCTTGAAATTTTCAGATATTTTAGATTCAATTGCGTACAAAATTGTCTGAAAATTTTGGAAAATAATTTTAGCAATTTTCCCCAATAAATTCGGTTTTTATCGAAGGAAACTTGGCAACGTCTGGAGGCTCATACGGCGTTCTTCCTAAGCACGGCAGTATTGCAGTCACTTTTTTTAGCAATTGAATTGTTAAATCGGCAATTTAATTTTTTTCGTGATATGTAATGGAGAAATTTTACGACGAACTCTGAAAATCCGATTTTTCGACCAAACTCGACAAAAATAGAGCTGAAAATTTTGCCACGTTGGACTAGGGTCCTTTTCCCCTTAGACGGTCACGAGTGATTAAAAGAGATGAATAAAAATTGGTGAAAAGGTAGAATAAGAGGCAACTTGGGCAGGGTCTGGGCGCTGGGCTGCATTTCATCCACTCTCGCGGTCTGCTGGGTACTGGCAGATTAATAGGTTCCCGCGTCCGCCCTAAGTGGTGATCCCTCGTTGAAATTTTTCATTTCATTATTTCGCTCCTTGCTAAAACTATACTTTATTTTAACGTAGCCCAACATATCCTCGAATAGAGTTCTGACATTGTTTCACCTTACTTTTAACTCGCATCGAAAAGGAGTCGTAAATTACGGGACAATAAGGTCACAACAAATCTTACGAGCTCAAGTTAGCGATTTTTGCCAAATCGCACCGGAATTTGTCCTCGTTTCTCGCTGAAATTGAGGTGGAGGTTCGCTCCTCGGAGTTGCAAGTTTATCCAACATTCCCCGAATTTCTCGCAAGTCTTTCTCCATAAAATCTCCTTCTTGCGGGGGGAATCAAGGGTATACACTTTTTCTTTAGAATGTGCCAAAAGACATTTACAGTTTGATATATACAGAGAGAAAAGACTTTAATATTCAGAAAACCCAATAAGAGGATTACCGCAAAACCAGTTTCCAGAAAAACTTCATGATATTCCAATCTATCATACGTTTAGGGTATACGAAATAACCAGAAAGTAGTATGATCAAACGTTGTCTATTGGTGCAAAATTTAAACCACTCGCAACTTTGTCTCCAGCGGACTGATTGTTGAAATTGATAGACAAAGAATACATAAGAGCATGGAGCGATCCTATTGGTTATAATGGGAGATTGTTACAATTTTTGGGTTGATTTTGGTAACGTTTGCGGTGAATTGGTTTGCGCAAAAAACAACAAGGGAACCCCATAATCAACCGTAGGCTTGGGTTATTTTGTATTTTACTTCCCGTATTTACCAAACTTTTGCGTAAAGTTTTCTCTCTATGTAGAATGCCTCCCTGCTAAGGGAAAACGCCGTATGAACATTCGGGAGTTGCCAACTTTTCTTCGATAAATTGTTAATTTATGAGGAGAGTTATGAATATTTTTTCCTTGAAATTTTTAGACACTTCCAGATTACAAACGAAATCATCTGAGAAATTGGAAGAAAAATATTCACCAACTTTCCTGAAAATTAAAGATTTGTCAAAGGAAATTTGGCAACACTCGAAGGCTCGTAAGGCGTTTTTCCTTAGCACGACAAAATATTGAACATTTATTTTTTCCTGTAAAAAAATGGTGAATTTTACAGGAAAACGATCGTACACATTTTTGGCTGCACATGTATTCATTATTTTTCAAAAAATGAACGATTTTGAAAAAAAAAAAAAAACTGCAATCACGTTGATTCCCTCGTGCTGAAACGGACTCGTTCGGTCGTCACGTCGGAAGAAATCCGGAATAAAAGGGTCCCGTCCGGAGTCGCAACCCGGCGAGCGGCGACGACCTGGCGCTGGCGGTGCAGGTATGCGCGCCGGAATCACGGGGGAACAACTAAACGTAATTGATTTACGGAGCCGTGTGAAATCAAGTGAAAGATTCGTTTAAAAAAGCACCTCTTTCTTTGCTCCATTACAAAGTTCATTGGAGCACTTATTACCTGGCGTCTCTAATGGACTTCACATGTTGCTCCCCCTCCCGCCCCCGCCGCACCCCTCCCTTGAGAACCGCGGATCCTGCCAGGGTTTGCGCGGGACGTTGCGCGGTTTCTGCGGGGAACGGAGCGCTCCGCCAACGAAAACACAGATTCTCGATTCGGGCGCGTGCTACCTTGTTTGCTCGCGGGGAACACGACTCACGACTCACTCGCGACTTGATGGGTCGAAGAGGTCGCTTGAAAGGTCACGCGCGACCACGCGTCCCATTCCGAGTGCCCAACTTTCGGACCTAAGTCCCGAACTTTTGCCCGAGATCAAAGTGACAACGGCCCAGTGGACTATGTCTGGGTTGCAGCATTTCTTAATACCGTTTCCTTTATGATATTTTCAAGTAGGATTTCTTCGTCGGATATTACTTTAAAGGGCGAATAACAGTCCTCAAAAATTGGCAACACTCTTCTACCATGTTAAGGAAGAACGCCGTATGAACATTCGAGAGTTGCCAAATTTTCCTCGATAAAATTTTCATTTTGGAGAAAATTTATGAATATTTTTCCTTGAAATTTTAGGACTTTTCGGTAGAATTGCGAGCAAAATTATTTAAAAATTTTGCGCAAAAATATTCATAGGTGTACCAGAAAATCCGTACTATATCAAAGAAAATTTGGCAACGCCTGAAGGTTCATACGGCGCTTCTTCCTTAGCACGGCAGTGTTGCCATCCTCCTGTTCCGCCGAAATAGCGAAGAGGGCCGTAAAGGCAAAAATGGATTTTTAAGAATATGGGTTCACTAGCGTCTGAGCGACAATTTTTTTGGGAAAAAGCTAAGGTTCTTTGTAAAATGGCAACCAATCATTTAAAAGACTCTTAAAAATCGTTTTGAAGATTAAAAATCGACCAATTTTATTTATTGCAATTACATCAGTATCCCAGAGTAAAAAGATACCTAACTCCATTTAAGTTATTCCGAGCCATCAGGGAAAAACCGTAGTCCGGTCTAATCGCGGTTTTTCCAAATGGTACGCAAAAGTAAGTTTTATAAATAACCTTCAAATGGTTTTACCTCCAAAAGTGAAAAACCAGCCGAAAAATCAACCACCTCTTGAAAAGAGACGAAAAAACGAAAACAAAAAAATTGAAAAAGGAAACGAATAAATTTGTAAAGTAACAGTGGCTCACGTGGTTTTCACTATAATTTTGACACAAAATAATGAATGTTAAGTTAATTTACACCTCTACAAAATGCGTGAAGTCCCGTAAAAGACATGACACGCACATCTTAGTTTTGCGCTTTTTATGACTGAATGAAAGGTGGAACATTCTTTGATTTAACGTCATTATTTTAATGGATAATTTGATCCAGACTCTTTTCCATACAATTTTTCCTCAGTATATTTATTTTACTATCAATGGGCTGAAGAAAATTCACTGAGATTATAATTGGTCACTATTGACTGGTTTATTTTTAAAGAATATTATCCAGAAATCTGCAACGTCGCACACCCAGATGCGCGTTTTTGACTTTCGCCGTCAAAGAACTTAATGAGCGCACCCTCAAATCAAGAGGTTGAATGCCCGACGGGAATACTTGGAACCTTCGATAGAGATCTCTCGCGAAATAACTTCGTCGCTTCGTACTCAAAAAGAACCTAACTGCATTTCAAGATAAGCACCGTTTTCCATAAAACTTCGTACTCTCCAGGGCTTGAGCGGGAACAGAGATACGCTTTTACCTCGGCACAGCGATGACTTCACCTCGAAAAGGTGCCTCTCAATCCGCCCAAGTTCGGGTCGTTACGGGCTCTTCAATGGAAAGTTTCCTTCAAACCTTTTCACGCTAGTTATTACGGAGTCGTAGGTTAAAAACTTTAATTTAGTGCGTAAAAAAGTTTCCCCTCCGTCGAGCAGAGCAAATAGACCTGTTGAAGTGCACAGTAACTCCTCGAGAGTGGATTCGGAAACGAGATATTAAAAATACCAAACTTCGGCGTGGAGTTCCTGTCTCCGTGCTTGCGCAAGATTCTTACGTTAATTAATACGCTATATATTTTGACGGAGATAATGAATAAACTACCAGGGTGAGGAACGCGAGGGAAACCTTGAGACTGGTGAAGAAGAGGATTCGCTTCGAAATTGTTGCGTGTTAAAAACAATTAACGAGTAGCTGTAGTTTCTACTAACGTACGCCAGTTTGACTGATTGTATTTAACAGATCAAATCGATTGGATTTATGATGCGGAAAGATAGGCTTACAGTTTCCTCCTTCTATAACACTCAGAAAAATTAGAACTTTGTGTCTGCATTTGGAATTCGAAAAATTATTCATGGGCTTCGATTTTTTGGCAAAAGATTTTAATGTTATTTTCGAGCATACAGAATTATTCATGACCTCATTTTTTCTTAAGAATGTTAAGTTTTTCTTTTTTGTTAAACTGAATTTAGGTAATTCAAATTGTACGAAATTCAGATTTCCTCGAAATTTTCAGGTATTTTAGATTAAATTGCGAACATGATTGTCTGAAAATTTGGGAAGACAATAATCAAAATTTTTCCAGTAAATTCGGTTTTTATCAGAGGAAACTTGGCAACGTCTGAAAGAAAAGTAAACTCCATTTGAGCAGTTCCCTTCATTCCAATTTGATCAACATAATACAACCGAGAGTGCTTAAGGTCTTAACGACTTCTATCAGTGCGGTTAAATTAACCATCTTTTCGCAAAAATGCACTCAATTTTGCCATCGGACTTACCTAGATTCCGGATTTCAGAGCACGATCTTTCGATACCGTCATCGTAAAATTTACGCTAATATTAAACCCAGAGATACATATTTTTCATCTAATTGAGGCTTAAATTTTCGTCACAGGAATCAATGGGCATGAAACACGCGCAAAATACCTTAAAATACAGCAGTTAACAGGTTGGCATACCTTATTTGGTAGAGCAATACGCTTGAGTTAGGTTCCAACCTAAGAATACAACTATATCAACTTCGGTGTGTTGCACAGTATCACGCGCAATTGAAGGCGTTTTATATTGGTCCGATCGCGACCTACGGAGAGCAGAGTCTTGATAGGTTGACTTTGCTTTTTGCGCTGCGTACGTCAGATCCAAAATGATGAGCAATTTTCACTTGTTTTTGTTACGAAGAGCCTAAAATGACATTTTGTTTTAATATAAATAAGCATTCAACTTTATTTTAAACAAATGTTGAAAGTCTGAATTTTGTGTGCCGAGACGTTCCTTTTCTATGTGAAGGACAGTCCCGGTCAAAAAGTATCCTTTGATACCGATTATCATAATAATCAATCGAACAGGAGACATGATGGTATTTTATGCCATAATTCAAAATTGCGGATTTTGAATCATAATATGAGCTTAAAAGAAGTTTTAATGGTACATATAGTTAAAGAGGCTCATCACCTGTAAAAGGAGCCAAAATATTCTAAAAATCGATCAATTTGTAATAAAACGCAAACTTATCTTGCAGAACATCCTCCAATGAATAGTTACAAAATTGGCGTATTTTGTTCAAATGGGTGCGGTGATCAAGACACTGATGGTCATATCAGTCACACAGTAGAAGAAGGTATTGTGACGTCATCATGGCACTCAGTAAAAAAGGGTCCTACTTTGAACGTGTACAAATGTACAGGTGAAGTTACAAAGAGTATGTTTGGTTAAGTCTTAAACTGAAGCTCAGAGTTGTATAATACAACAAAACATTTGGACTACATTTTAAAATTTGGAACAATAAATTCTGGCTCTTCTGGAAAAACACTTATGCGCATAGGGAAACTATTGGCACATACGTTGTTTTTAAACCGGGCTAGAATTTTTCGTTACAAATTGCAAAATGTGGTCCATTTGACGATGAAGGTAAAACTCCCAAACCACGTATCTCGTCAAAAATCTCCACTCCTATTTTATCTTTTCGAGGGAGAGAAAATTATCATAATTCCTTGAAGTTTTACTACCATTTATTTCAGACGTGGAAGAAAAATGACGGATTTTTTAAGTTTTGACGCTAAGTAGCTACCCATTCAAAAAATGAAGTATGATGGGAATTCTGCAACGTTGCAAACCGACTAAAGTGGTTTGGGAGGTACACCATTGGCATTCAATTCAAAAATAAACCCACAAATCACCAACATACCCCTCAACAGATAAAATGACGCATAGTGCCATAAATAAATGTGGCCAGTCGCCCGTTAACGGGCGCGCTCATTTCCCAATAAGTCCCTTTATACTGAAAGTAAAGACATTGCGAATCCATTTCTGATTGGTTCCCGTATTTTAGGCCTTCACAGTGTCACAAACGGGAATAAAGATTACAGTTTCACCGATTGCAAAGATTATAAACAGGAATGAACTGGGGAATAGGAGGTGCGGCAAGAAACAAATGAAGTGAGAGTGGGAATGGAGACAAGAATTCGGGAATGGGTTGATCGGAGATTACAGCAAACGTCCGCTTTGTGTAATCTTTATTCCCGTTTGCGACATCCACGAGTCGCGTTGTTTCAACTCTCTCTATAAAGGGACTCGAATTTCCCTGAGCGATTTATTCCATACTTTCGTCTTAATTTCAAAAGGACGTTTTTAACAGGTAAATGTTTGGAAAACAATTTTCAGAGGGAGAGCTATAAGGCATGTTACCAGCATAATTTCTCGATCATAGGAACGATTACAGTTAATCGCTCGCTATTACACTTAATGCCTGGTCCACCGAGAAAAACCATAAAACAATGCGAGTCACCGTAAGCACGTGGAGTAATCAAGCCGCACTTGCGATTATTCTAATTTCATTCGTTTCTATGAACGCTCGTCGAGGCATTTTTATTTATCGGTAAAACTCACGCTCTCAGCAACCTCCTCGCTTGCCTTCGGAATCTCAAAATGAATTCATTGGCGGACCCAGCAAATTGGCAACATTGTATTTGCTCCATTTAAACCTATGGAAATGTATCAATTCTTGGAGGGACTAGGTGCTCCGACAAGAATCGATCTTTTAGCATAGCTTTAAATGGAGAAAATCCCGTGTTGCCAAATTGCTGGATTCGCCTCTAGATGGATTAAAAGTGCTGGAAGTAAAAACTTGTTGAATTTTATATCACATATACGAAATAAATCGAAATTGGAACCATTTAAACGCACTATAGTATCTAAGTTTGCGATTCTGCAGTTTTTTTATACACTTTATTTTTTAAATGAAAATATATTTCATACAGAAACTTGGAAATATATGTGAATTTTGGTCTTTCTGTAACCTTCCTAAATACTTTTTGCCTGAGAACCAATGGCGATTCCTGAGGTTGGCAACACTGTTTTCCCTGCAATTGAATGTATGTAAAATAATCGATTCTTGGTAAGGCAGCTCGCCTCATCTAAAATCGATATTTTTAATGGATTTAAATGAAGGATAAGCAGTGTTGCCGATTTGCAAAATCGACACTGCTGAAAACTTGAGTTCCATAAAAAAATCGACTAAATGTGCGTACGTATGTTTAGATTTCTCAAGGCAAGGTCACAATGTATCTTGAAATCTTAGAATAAACCAAGCATGCGAAAGAAACTTGTAGTCAAAGCTGTCTATTCCTTGCGTATTTTTTTCCTCTAAGAAGGAAAAGTTAACCATTTAAAACCTAATGTACGCCCTTGTAATGTCCTTCACATGGAAAAGGAACGTCTCGGCACACAAAATTCAGACTTTCAACATTTGTTTAAAATTAAGTTGAATGCTTATTTATATTGATACAAAATGTCATTTTAGGCTCTTCGTAACAAAAACAAGAGAAAATTGCTCATCATTTTGGATCTGACGTGCGCAGCGCAAAAAGCAAAGTCAACCTATCAAGACTCTGCTCTCCGTAGGTCGCGATCGGACCAATATAAAACGCCTTCAATTGCGCGTGATACTGTGCAACACACCGAAGTTGATATAGTTGTATTCTTAGGTTGGAACCTAACTCAAGCGTATTGTTCTATCAAATAAGGCATGCCAACCTGCTAACTGCTGTATATTAAGGTATTTTGCGCGTGTTTCATGCCAATTATTTCCCGTGACGAAAATTTAAGCCTCAATTGGATGAAAAATATGTATCTCTGGGTTTAATATTAGCGAAAATTTTACGATGACGGTATCGAAAGATCGTGCTCTGAAATCCGGAATCTAGGTAAGTCCGATGGCAAAATTGAGTGTATTTTTGCAAAAAGATGGTTAATTTAACCGGCACTGATAGAAGTCGTTAAGACCATTAGCACTCTCGATTGTATTATGTTGATCAAATTGGAATGAAGGGAACTGTTCGAATGGAGTTTACCTTTCTAACGCACTTAAAAGACCAGATAATTTTTTTTTTTTTTTTTTTCAAACATGACCAACAAAAAAAGTTAGTTGACGTAAGAGAAGTTGAAAATGCAAGTCGTCAAAAATACATGTTTTAAACGAGGAAATTCGGCAACTCTCGAATGCCCATACGGCAGTTTTCTTTAGCACGGTAGAGCACGGACCTCAATACACCGAGCCTCTGTGAGTTCGCGAGGGTCTCAGTCGACGCGCCGAACGTCAATAAGTGACATCAACGAAAACTGGAGAGAAATCAATGAACCGCAAAGAAAATCTGTAGCTGACGCGGAGCGAATAAACAGGTGCACACTGCCGGGAATCGAGAGTAATATCGTGGCAGAAGTCCCGGAGGGAATGTTGCCTCTATATAATTGAACTACCGCGTGCAGTTATCATTGTCTGAGTCTTATTCTTCCCTTTAATTAATTGATTTCTCCCCCTCCTCCCCCCCGCCTCCTTCACACACATCGCTGTGTTGCTCTCGCAGACGGGGGGAAACTCGCTAGCGACATGCCGTCACTTGGGGGGAACGTCGAGACCCTTTTGACGTCGGCGAGTGTTACCGTGTAGCGACGCTATTGACAAGCTGAGTCTCCAAGACGCGAGGAACGAAAATGAGTCCGCTTCCGGAAATATTTCCACCTATATTTTGCCCCGCTTAATGTTACAAGTGGGTCAATGGACTGCCTGACAGGGTAAGTCTTGAGCGGTATCTATTGGAAAAGAACTGAGTGACACCGGTTATTGCCGAATCGCATTGAAAAAGTATTATTTCGTAGAAGGACGGTTACGCAGATTCTTTTGAGGTGGGTTTTGACATAAAATGGACGTATTTCTGTCAAACGGAACTGATCGTCATTTTGAGTTCCTTTTGAGGAATTTGGAATCCCGGTTAGCGCGTTTCTGTCAACCGGAACTAAGCGCCCTGGAAAAGCATTGCGAGTATAGGACAGAATGAGCCCGACGCCCGGTTCCGCCGCCAATTTAAGCCCCCCTCTACCCTCTTTCCCCTATAGCGCTTAGTTCCGTTTGATAGATATCCTTCCAAATCAAACGGAGCTAAGCGCCAAAATATGCTGCAGTTATGAGCCGTGGATATGTGACAAGAGCGTCGAGGACAAGGCTCATGAGTTGGAGAACGTTCCTGTTCGGGTAACATGGAATCGAAGCGGGTACTCGCATTCATGACCTAAGAGGAGAGGCGATTCACCGAACAAAAAATTGACTATTCATTTTCTGATTGGTCACGCGATTTGAGGCTGAAGCTGCTACATTCGTAAGCAAAGCAGTGGAGGTATTTCAGCGGATTTTAGAGGTAAATTTCTCGAAAAACTACCATCATATATTGCCGAAACTATTAAAACCTGCAGATTAGGTACCAAAATGCTGATTAAATCTATAAAACTCTAAACGACCGAAGTCCAGAGGCAAATCCAGCAATTTGATAACACCGGATTCCCTCCATTTAAACTTATGTTAAAAAATCGATTCTTGTCGGAGCACCTGGCCCCTCCGAGAATCGATATATTTCCATAGGTTTAAATGGAGGAAAACAATATTGCCAATTTGCTAGATCCGCCAATGCCGCGGACGCGGGCACGTAGGGTATTGAAATACGAGAGTGGTAGGGAGAGGAATAGAGACGGATTGGACAGGTGGGTTGAGCGGGTAGAGATGCGAACTTTTACAACTTGGGCGTAATTTCAGTCTGTGAATTGAATGAGAGCTCGGGCTTGGCTTGTGTGCAACCCGACGCACGGTGGATCGAGTCACTTAGAGAGGTCAGACCTACATTTTTTTACTAAAACTGCAAATTTTTAAGTTTATTTTCTCAAATTTTAAATTTCAAGGGGTGCCTCCAGAAGAAAATTTCCTGACATCCGCCATTTTTGGGGCAAACGCTGTTTCCGAATTCTGGAGCCCTCAAGAATGCCTGTGCAAAGTTTCAGACTTCCAGCGTAAATTTTCGGCGAGATATGAACTGAAAACTATGTTATTTGTAAGAACAGCGGATATGAGAATCCACTGTTCTCAGTGGGAACCAACCCACCTTAAGTTGAAACTGAGAAAAAGAGGTTTTAAGTTTTATTCCTGCATAAGACTCAATGTAGAAAATAAACTTTAACCCCTCTTCACAGATCAATTTCTGTTTTTCAACTTTCAGTTTTTGGCAGAAGAAAACATACGGCTAGTGGAACTCTAAAAAATCATTCTTAACTCAATTTTTTAAAAAAAAATTGGGTTAGTTCCTTTCTGATGAACTCGGTCCAACCATAACTGCAAATTTTGATGTTTATTTCGTCTTATTTTAAATTTCAAAGGGTGCCTCTATAAGAAAATTGCACGAGGAAACCAATGGAACCACTTTTAGAACCTCAAAATTTTCGCATCAAGTTGAAACTGAGAAAAAAAGATTAATAGTTTTATTCCTGGATAACAATGTATAAAATAAACTTCAACCCCTCTTCTCACAGATTAATTTCTGAAACTGAGAAAAAGAGGTTTTAAGTTTTATTCCTGCATAAGACTCAATGTAGAAAATAAACTTTAACCCCTCTTCACAGATCAATTTCTGTTTTTCAACTTTCAGTTTTTGGCAGAAGAAAACATACGGCTAGTGGAACTCTAAAAAAGCATTCTTGACTCAATTTTTTAAAAAATGTGGGTCAGTTCCTTTCTGATAAACTCGGTCCAACCATAACTGCAAATTTTGATGTTTATTTTGTCACTTTTTAAATTTCAAGGGGTGCTTCCAGAGGAGAATTTCACGAGGAAACCAATGGAAGCACTTTTAGAACCTCAAAATTTTACATAAACGGAGTTATAAGTGTTTAAAAATTCCAAATTTTGTCCGATCTAATCTATTGACTCGATCCAGTGTGCGAGGAAACGAGAAATAGACGAGAAGGGGGCCGAGAGGTCGGGGGAAGGGGCACGAGATTATCTCCCCGGGAGCTGGCCTACGACAAAAGGCGGGTCCTTTCGGGGCCTTCGGGAACTTTCCGTTTCTTTCCGCTGTCTCGGTTGATGGTCGTGGACTTGTCAGATACGGTCAATAAATTATTCATCCGGGCTCCTTTTGTTCCCGTCAACGGCAGTCGGCGTCGGGACGTGGCGCACCGCCGCCGGCCAACTTTTCTTAATTTAATTACCGGATAATAAATCAGGAAAAATTTGCGCCCGCGTTGACCTAAACTTCCTCGTTCAACTTCAATATTGTTCCTTCTTTCAAAAGCCCCTTTGTTAGGCTTACCAGGGACTGTGGAATGGAAGGGTAGCGATTTTGTACGGTTTTTGAGGGGTCAATTAAGAATTAAGTGTACTTGAGAGCAAATGAACAGCGGAGAGTCAATTTTCTTCATTCCCTTTCAAAATTTTTCAGGAAAGTAAATATCTCAGTTTGTGTTCCTTTCCGATGGGCTTGAGAATTTAGCTCTAGCGAGAGAACATAATGTAGAATAATCAAAATTGGACGTAATTCTGCCAAAAGGAGCTATGGGCATGTGAGCATGTTTCGCATACATTTTTATGGGTCTCAGAGATCATGTCTTCATGCACTTAGTTCCTTTCGGCAGAAATGCGTCCAATTGAAACTGTGGCATTCTGTAGCATTGCTGTCCTCCACCTTGTCTCCACGGAACGTTTCATGGGATTTGTCGCGAGGAAAAATCTCACTTGCAAAGTTGGGTCAAATATTGAGTTAGACAATATTTATCATAGTGCCGAGCGGAGTCCTAGTGGGGTTCTAATAGCTACTCAGAGAGAATGAGAGGAAATTTTGTCGTTATGTTCAACGAGAAGAAGCCAAGAAGTTTCCGGCTATTCGAATTTGGCATAAACTGAAGGCAACGTCTGAAGGCTCATACGACGTTCTTCTTTAGCACGGCAGACAAGGACCGTTTTATTTTCTCTTTGTCTAGCGCGATAATTGAGGGACTTGGAGGACAAGGCGCATAAGTAGGTACAAATTTTGCTATTCTGAGAAACACGTGCTTGAAGTTTCGAAATTGCATGGATCCTTATGATGGAAAGAAAGTTCGAACAGACTTTTTGATGCTTAAAGAATGGAATTTGGGAGCGAGTTTTTCACAGAAGATGCATTAGGACTAGTGTTATTTGAAATCATTAATAAATCAATTTTTCCAGAAACTGCACTTATGCGCCTTGTCCTCCAAGCCCAATTATATATCAATTTCAACGATCAGTCCACAGAGCTAAAATGGAGTCATGCGCTCGCCGCTGGGCAAAAAAAAAAAAGGCTGAAAAAAGGCGTGGAGAGGCATTTCCAGTTGGCGTTTTGACCGTGCGAAGACGGCCTCACAATAAAAGTTGGCGAGGAAGGAAGGAGAAGAAGTGGCGCAGAGAGGAAATGATAATAGAGTGAGAGTTTCAAAGAGGAGGCAGAGGACGCGAACGGGGGGAGGAATAAACGCTACAATAACTCAAACTCCTGCTCGAAATGCTGGAACAATGTTTTTGCATCTACGTGTCTCTGATTATTAAGCGCTGCTTTAGCCGGCGAAACACTCGTGTTTGTCTACGAAGGAGGGGCTTAACATAAATTACATTAAGCCGGGGCTACAAAGACTCAACTTATAACTTTGCATCTTTTAACCTGTAAAATATAAGCAACTTTCGTTTTACTTTATACTTGCGCAGGACGCGCAGCAGTTCGGCCTCGGCGTGTTCACATCGGCGCACAGTGCATTGACTCAATAGGAGAAGTCGGGCAACATTTGGCAATTTTAAACGCTTAAAACTCCGTCTATGCAAAACTTTGAGGTTCTAAAAGTGGTTCCATTGGTTTTCTCGTGAAATTTTCTGATAAAAACACCCCTTGAAATTTAAAATGTGACGTAATAAACATTAAAATTTGTAGTTATAGTTGGACCAAGTTCATTAGAAAGGAACTAACCCATATTTTCGAAAAAAATGAGTTAAGAATGTTTTCGAGTTCCACTAGCCGTATGTTTTCTCCTGTCAAAAACCGAAAGTTGAAAAACAGAAATTAGTTTGTGAAAAGAGGGGTTAAAGTTCATTCTCTACATTAAGCCTTTTGCAGGAATAAAACTTAAAACCTCTTTTTCTCAGTTTCAACTTGATATGGGTTGGTTCCTTTCTTATGAACTCGGTACAGTTGAAAGTTACATGTCCGACCTCTCTAATTGACTCGACCCAGTGTGCGGCGCGGGGGTCCACCGTCTGTTTCTGTTTTGAATTCCTTCCCCCGCAGAACGGAATCCCACGTTTGTTCTTTACGACACTGGCGTAGTGTCATAAGGGTTGGGTCCACCGGCTCCAACTCCATGGTTTTTCGGCGCGAAAGTATACGAAAAGAAAGAGAGTAAAAAGGGGCGAAGAAGATTACGAGCAACTACCCTACTACCGAAGTGCCTACATAGGGGGAGGAATGGGTCACTAAACCTTGAGCGAATTTCGACTTGCAGATACAATTTTTCTACAGTAAAAAACCCGTGAAAAAGGGTGCGTACATAAAAAACGCAAGGGAGTAGCTCTAAAACCGAGTAAAACAATTTTAAAAATGCGGATTTTTTACGCAAATTTAAAACGCTTCGGTTTCGCGCCGAACCCATCCGGCGCCAATCAAAAGCGAGCATGGGCCTCAACGACCAGTGTTTAAATTCACAGGCGCCAACGCGCCAAATGCGCCTAAAAAGTGCGCCGTAGTACTGCTATGCCATCGTTTTTCTACCATTTGGGCACGTTTGACACTCCTTGGAGCTTTTAAACTTTTCTAAAGCGGCTCCCTCCGGCATTTTGGCTCCAGAGATACGAAATAAACCACCACACAATCTACCATTTTAGTGGTGTTCTAAATAGAATCTTCATCAATAGTAAATCAATATTGGTGGTGTTTCTACCAGTGACTGATTATCTTGCTGATGTAATGGTAAATTTACCAACGTAAAGGGTAAAATTATCAGTGAATGGTAAGAATATACCAACAATTGGTAATGCTTGCTAATAATTGCATGTGAGAATGAAAACACACCGACTATAAAAAATAAATAATATAATATGCCAATTTTCATAAGTTTCATTAATAATGCGCAATCATTGCAACTTGAACCTTTAAAAAGTGTCTGTAGGTAGGTACATTTCCCTTGGCACCGAGAAAGTTTTTACTTACACTAATTTCTTCACCTATAGCACAGAGTTTAATGTCTCTCAAACATTTTTATTCTTTCGAGTTTTTGTATTTTCACTCTCGCTGTTTCAATCAAAAGTTCATGCGGGGAACCACTAGTATGCTAATTTTAACCATAGTTCTTTATGAAAAAGTAAGAGAAGAGGACAAGGAAAACGAGGGCAAGAATGAATAAAAAAACGACAAAAGGATCTAGGAACGAGGAAGAGGAGATAAAGAACAAAGTAAGGGACGAAGAGAAAAAATCAGTCTGTTTGCAAGCTCGACTTTTCAACGGGAAATGCATCCCTGACTGGGAGTCAGTGTTGCCAGATTGTGTGAAAACCCGTTAATATTTTACACTGAGTTAATTGGGGAAATGTGGTGAATTTTCAGCCAGATCTGGTGACAATGCTGGGAGTGGCGGTGGTCGCGCGTAACATGCAGAGCGCGAAGTCGGAGGCCGGACTCAAAAGGCTCATAAAGTGGTTATTATCGGTCATTATTCTTTTATTTCACGCTTCACGACTGTCCGCCATCCTCCGAGTCATCCGGGCTAGGTTCAGGCAAACGGGGTCAGTTATGTCCCCGGATGAGCCTCCATCACAGTCCAATTTCACACCGCTAACGTCCCATATCCAATTGAAGATACAACGTCCTTTCCTTTAACGCTCCTCATTTGGATGAAAAAATAAGAAGAAGAAAAAGAAGAAAACACCCCTTTTACCCACGATCGTCTCTTTTTTCTGGTTTGATACGAGGAAACGCCGTGCGAGCTTTCCAGCGTTGCTTTCCTTTTGCTCTAAGGTAACTTTTCTTGAAAATGTTTCCTTTTTTTACTGTAATATCCCGGAGGATTTGTATTTTTTTACTTTTTTATTTTATTATTTTACAGAAATACAATTTATTCATTAAAATGCACACTGGAAAAAAAACACATTGGATCTAGAGTCCAGACTCTTGAAAACATTGACAAGAAAAAATGCTCTTGATTCAAACAGATTTAAGCTTAAATCAAAAGGAAATCCGCCCAAATTAAGAGGCTTGGTTCTTGATTTAAGCAAAAATCCGATTGAATCGAAAGTACTTTTTCTTGTCGATGTTTTTAAGAGTCTGGACTGTAGATCCAATGTGTTTATTTTTCCAGTGCAATTGCAATTTATACAAGAAAGTGTGATTTCTCAATCTACAGCTGTCAATCTAAGTTTTTTGCAGATGGAGGATTTGTATTTGATTCTGATTCGATCCCATCGAGTCAGTTATACTTGATCAATGCCAGTGGAGAGGCGTGAATGATCGATTATCGATATTTCCCCATTTGGAGCTACGGTAAAGAATCGATTATTAAGGTGTTCGCTGCGAACACCCTGTTAATTGATCCTTTCCATAGGTTAAAATGGCAGATCAATCGATACATCGCAAAGCACACCACACCACTGATCAATGCGGATCAGTTATACACAATACATGTAATAATTGGATGGAACCAAGCAACAGTATCATACCTACATGAGGAATTTTGGAGAGACACTCATGTGCCTTATTTTAAGACTCCTAATATACTTCTCGTAGAGATATATATCACAAATGAAGAGTCAAAGATGATGGAAGGAAAGGAAAAGAAAAGGAGGGAAATAAGGCGTGAATGAACGGAAAGAGGGAAAAGGAGGACAAAAGGTTACGTTAGGTTAGGTTAGGTGAGGAAAAGAGAGAAGAAAACTCTGTCTTGGGGGCAGTGGGAATGGGAAAATAATTTTTAACGTAATTAAAAATTGCACAACATTTTTTTTTACAAATTCTCTCAAACATTTGATTGGAGGAGACCGCACTTCTTTGACATGGAGAACTAAAGAATAAGTTTGCAATTAGTTCATGAAAAATTATCCGATGCTCGAGGGCTGTGCTTTGAGAGAATGATAATAAATTGCCACACTGTAGTGGATCTAAATCCTGATTTCTTGATAAACTGACGTTGATAAGCTCGACTGAACCGCCGTGACGTTCTGTGATGTTTCGGCGTTTTCCATTAATGTATCGTATTTTATACCGATTTGTTGAAATTCCCACCGACTTTTGACATTTTCGACTAGTTTCTTAGTACTTCCAAGTTCCAACGAAATAATTGCATTTATCGAACGAACATGCTGCTAATGCCATGAAACGTATGCCAATAAACAATCAGAAAAAAGGAAAAAAACAAAGAACAATACTTACAGTTCATATCTATTTGTACTGAGGCGGACAATTGGCGAGATTGATTGTTATTGGCTGCCACGCAGGTCAAGACCGAATGGAGGTCCGAGCGCCCTAACCTGGGCAAAGTCACTTCGCTCATGACCTCGCCTTTCGAGTTGATCACGTCTGGACTTCCCATTTTAGTTCCTTCTCTATGCCACCAAACCGATGGCTTCGGTTTCCCTGCACATCAAAACAAGAAAGGAAATAAATAAACATCCTGTAAAATGTAGAAAATTACTGGACAGGTAAGAACTCGCTAAGTATTTGATTTCCGAACATCTCGTGGCTTGAATTTGCTTTCTACGTAAACATTTAAAAAGGAAACATAGAGCATGGTGTTTGGAATCATATGACTTATCTAATCATTACCTACACATCATCATAGGTATGACCAACGGAATCGGATACCATCATGCATCAAATTTTCACGCAAAACATGGTAGGTAAACTTTTTGAAAAGTACTAAATTCAACGCACGAGAAAGAAAATAGCGTTTGCCGTTTTTCTTGGTCCTCCCGTGATCCTTTTTGCAAAATGCAATCTCATATGGATCGCATTTAGCAAAAAGGAACCAGGGCAATTAGTATTGTAAAAATGTTGCTTCTTCAAAATCATCTAAAAAATCTCCCGGAGTAGCAAATACTTTTCACTTCCCACCGAAAAATTGTTAATTTTAAAGGAAAATAATTGTTCAAATTTTAATACCGTACACATATTAAGAATTTTTAGAAGAAAATAAGAAGTTGCATGATTTTTGAAAACACTGTAATCGAGCTAGTTCCTTTTTGCTAAATCGTCGCTTGGCTGACATAACATTGACGTAACTACACATCGAGATGAGCCCGAAAAAGCATTGAAATGTATGGAAGACACGGTTCATTGCAGAGTGTAGTTACGCCCTTATCTCAGGTAAACGACGAGATACGATCCATATAAAATGAAATTTAAGTTAAGTAACACCACCGCACACGCTCATCAGACACGAGGCGCGTTGAAACCATCCGAAAAAAGCGAGGCTCTCACGTTTTGAAGAACACACGAGGGGAAGCGGAAGAAATTGTCACACTTCATACTTGAACTTCATTTGATGTTGCATGAAAGGCAATTACGGCGAGGGGATTTCCGCCAGCGAGGGGGCCGAGGCGCCACAGAGAGGGAAACGGGGGGGCTCGCACACCCCTCCCCCTGCGCCTCGATCTCTCCGTCTCACGTGCGGGGAGAACTTGGACCCACTCGCCCGCTAATAAGCTTCCGAGGGGTGGTTCATGTCGGCGGAGGAGGCGGGGGGGCGGAGTCCGCAGCTCTCCACCTTTCATGTTTCCCATCGTTTGAGGTTTAATTTTAATATTTAAATAATTATTCGACTGAGATAACCGGGTAACGATCAAACTCGGCGGAAAAAGAATCCCATCAAGAACACGCTCAGAGAGAGTGCGCCGCCAAGTCGAGGGTGTAATCGCCGCATAATCAGCGGCGCGGCGTCAATTGCGATATATCGATTGTATGCCGTTTAAACCTGTGCAAAAGGATCGATTAACAGGGCGTCCGCAGCGAACACCTAAATATCGATTCTTTACCGTAGGTTTAAATGGCATAACAATCGATACATTGCAATTCACGCCACGCCACTGCTGCTTACCACGCTAGGACCGGGATCGGGGGTCGGGCTGTCTCCACAATTTCGGAGGAAAAATTCCGGAGCTTTTCTGACTTTTTGATGCATTTTTCTCACCGAAAGGCCGTGAGGCTGATTGAACTACATTTTTCAGTAAGCACTGGAAACTAAAGCTCGGAGCCAAGCTTGATGATTCTGTTTGCCGCAAAGAAACATTTGTTCTTGAATGATGCTGCTTAACTTATTTGCTGAGCCCAAGCATTTATTTTCTAGGGGCTTTTATGCTAAAAAAAAAAGTAAGAAACCTTTTAATGACAAATTCAAGAATCGTCGTGCTTTTTCCTAGCACTTTTTTGTGCAAAGCTGCCAGCATTTTAATGTTGCGCAAGACTTGCCTGTATAAACCATGGACCATGGCCCATGGACTTGGTGCGGACCATTTGGTGGAAAGGTACGTTTCTGCGTCAGCGATGAGATCAAAGCTACTTACAACTCGTGTTGGTGCCTTTTTTTAGCCTATGCCTTTCTAAATATTTCATTTTTTTCGGAGTGTAGTTTTACATTCTTATGTGGGAACTTATTCATTTGTTTCCTCAAATCTGTCCTTCTTTCCTTTTCAAACTCATCGGTGCAATTCTTTACCGGCAAAATAAGCGGAATCCTGTTGCGCATTGTTGTTTCCTCCAATGGAATCCTCTTTTTCACGGGTGAAAAATCACTCGCAGTAGCTTCTGCTTCTTGTTTTCATTTGATTTTCGATAGACTCTTCATTCGAATATTTTTGTCTGCACTCTTTGGACCCTTTCATCAATTTCACCCATCCATTCTTCAAACTTATTTGCTCTCCTCTGTTTCTACAGTTTCTTTGAAATCCAATGCTGTATCATCGTTTCCAATCTCACCAAAAATAGTGCGACCGCCGCGCCGGTCGGCGCGAAACGCAGATTAGCGCCTACAAGTGTGCGGGGATACTTCACGCATTGCGCCTAACCGGATGCGGTCGCTGATTGAAGCGAAGACCATATTGGCGCCCACAAGCCTGCAGGAATACTTCTCGCATTGCGCCAAACAGTGCGGTCGCTGGGCCACGTGAAACGCATGTACACGAGATGTAAGGCGTTCATGCAGGTTTTTTAATCACAATGCCTAACTGCGTACATTTGTAACGCTTTTGTGACTTAGGTCTCTGTCCTTTATAAAAGTACAGAGACTGTACTCCTCTGTCCTATCCTAATAAAATGGCATAACGCTCTCCTCGTCCCCCCCCCACCCTGGAGCGTAACGTAATTTATGAACGGCCCATTGGCCGTATTTTCGCTACCTTTTTAAATGCAGTTGAACAAGTATACTGCATTTTCTTTAATTTAAAAAAATAAAAAATAGGAGGAAAACTTTTTTCAAAACAAAAGTTGAGAACATGACTTTTTTAAAAACGAAAGGATAACGTAAGGCTAGATTTAATCTCTTCTCCCCTCCCCCTCCCGCCACAATCCCCCCTCCCTTCTTTTAGTAAGGATCCGCAAGAAAATCTCAATCTCAGCTCTGAGTTGCTCGCGTATTACTTGAGTGGCAGCCCTTTAGCCTCTGGAGCGTGGATTCTTTTGATAAATTATTTGCCACTCACCATCTAATCTGATTGATTTGTTGCGGTGGTGCTATAGCAAGGCTGCCGAATTGCGTGATAAAGTAAGATGTTTTTACGAACGTTCAATTTAAAATCTAATAATTTTATTTATTAATGAAATTTATTCATTTCGAGTTCGATCGTTACAATTTATGGAAATTGGTCGATTTTTGGGTGTCTACTAGTGCTCCCGTTTCCCGGAACTAGTTCCGAATTCCAGAACTTTTGAGTTTTTCTTGAATTTTTCCCGAAACTTTTGAGATTTTCGAGAATTTTTCCCGGAACTTTAGAAATTCCGAGACGTTCCGGATCGTTTGCATTTTCCGGAACTTTCTCGGAACTTTTAAACAAATTTGAAGAGAACCCGGAAATTTTTACGGCCATGGAACGGGAGAAATTGAAACAAGAAAGTTCCGAATTCCGGAACTTTTGACGGTCATGGAATGGGAGCTTTGGTGTCTACTAAAACAGGCTGGCCAAAAATCAGTACTTTTACAGTACTTCTTCAGGACATTCCCAAGAAATTCAGTATCTCCTCCTCAGAAAAATTCGGTCCTTTTTCAGTACCTGCATTTGACGGAATTCGAAAAAGTTCAAAAATTTGATTTCTCCCTCAAATTGTGACAAAAGGGACAAAAAATAAAAAAAAAACATTCGGACCTTCTTGCAGAATTCCGCACTTTTTCAGTAATTCCGGACGGCCCTTAAAAAATCAGTACCATTTCCCGACTTCCCGGATATTCCAGACTTGTAGACACCCTGTTTTACGTACGTAAAAATTAAAATGTAATAATTTTACCTTGCTATTTATATATTTTTCATTCTGAGCTCGCGCGTCAGAATTTACGGAAATTGATCGATTTTTATCGCTCACCCGGGATCGATTACTCATGATGTATTTAAATTGAGGCAAAACAGTGTTGCCAATTCGCTGCTTTTTTTTCTCAGGGTCATGCATGGAAATCATACGCAACAGGGTGCGATGGATGGGCGCACGGAGGGAGCCAAGCGTGGCGGAAAATCGGGATTTCATTTCTGCATCGGACCCCGATCAATCACTGTAACGCCCCAAGTTCGGGCGAGGTGAGGGATTCGATCCCATTAATTAGGCCATCGCACTATTTTATGATCGGTCCGGAGTGACAGTTTGACAGCCGCGGAAAGCCATGAATAAATACGCGCGTCAAAAGTAACTTGGGGCAAATCTATTACGCTTGCCGAGCCGCGGGCGCCTTCCGGCCTTCTTGCCCGCTACGCGGCCCAACCCCCCTCTAGCGCCGCTGTCCTCTCGAATCCCTAGTTTTCGATTCCGCCCCCTCAAAATTTCCGCTGAAATTCTCCGGTTTCCGCTTTGTTTTTCCACCTCTGAGCTCCTGCCTCGCGGCTGAACCTGCCATTAAACTCGTTCCATTATCTTGAAATCTTCACCGACATTCCGAAATTCGGCCGCAACATTTTTACGGAAACGCCCTGCATTCTTTCAAACGTTCACACCGTGACCGAATTTTCACCGTGACCAATTTCGAGGTTTATTTCGCTAAAAATGTTCTCTAAAATTCATCCACGGCTTGAAAAATCCTATCGGGATAATGGAGAATTTGCACGCAAATTTTTTTATTGCATCATCTGAAAGCGCTGAAAGAGCTGATTTCGCAATCTTTTTCATAAGTTTTTTCTAATATGGGAAATAGTATATAAATAGATTTAAAAGTGAGAAAATGCACCGCTTAGTGACGTCATATGGCGGCATTTCCTATATTTTAAACCCATGTATTTAAGCAAATTAGATCATTTTGTCATATCTCCTCCAACAATTGTCTAATTTATGAACCGAGGGTATCCTCGTGTTCAGATCACTTGGTAGCGTTCATTTAAACACGAAATTTATCGAATTTCAGACACCTGCAAATTCTCCATTGTCGTTTTCATCAGCATATCAGCTGCAGAATCTGTCCAGTGTCTGGAAGAAAAAGTCATCATACTTAAGAGGGAGAATCTGCCAAAGGTACTACCAGGTACTAATAATTCTGGCTCAGTGGCGAGGCGTGAATGATCGATCATCGATATTTCCCCATTTGAAGCTATAGTATAGAATCGATTATTAAGGTGTTCGCTGCGAACACCCTGTTTATCGATCCTTTTCCATAGGTTTGAATGACAGTAGTCGCAAAGCACGCCACGCCACTGATGTATGCGCCATTACTTCCCCTATGCAGATAGAAGCTTCCATGCGGATGAGCCATAAATAGGACTTTCCTTTTGCTTGCAAAAATGTTCACAAACTACTCCTCTAAACGATTCTGCCTATGCGGCTCCGATTTTTTCCCCGTCGATTATTAAACCGTGGCCAATAACCTATAAATTACAGAGAGGGTTGGAATATTTCGGATTTGGGAGCGATAAACCATCTCAAAAATTGCAGTTTTCAAAGTATTCAGTAGTTATCAATTTTTTCCCTTCCTTTCCCGATCCGGAAATTTGGCAACACCGGATTTCCCCATTTAAGCCTATGTTAAAGGATCGATTCTTGTCGGCGCACCTGGCCCCTCAAAGAATCGACACTGGCTTAAATGGAGAAAAATGTTTTGAATGTTGCCAATATGCTGGATTCGCCAATGGTTCCGTTAGTTCTTTGTCGTGCACTCTCAAATCGCCCCGGTCCAATACTTTCTGTAATCCGTGCAATTGTAGTTCCTCGTGATTGCTTGCGGCCCCAAATCAGTAACCAATCCTATTAGTCGAATCAGAAGCGGATTCTGCGAGTCTCAACGCCCCCACAAATAAGGCCAACAATTCCGAGTGGCAAAATTTCATGAAAAATAAAATCTTGAAATTTTACGTAAAATTTTTCATGAAATATCAGAAATTTATGAAAAATATTGAAAAATACCGGTTCCATTCCCATATTTTGCAAAATGTAAAAATTGAAACTTTCTTCTATTTTTGTGTGTTTGAGTGCGGGTTGCATACTCTAGCCCCTGAAAAACATGAAATATTTCACAGCCTCGTGAAATTTCATGAAATATTTCACTGAAATTTCCAATCATTCATTTCCTTCTTACGTTTCATGCCACCCTGGCCAACATATTTCAACAAGAGGCAAATAGATACTGCGTCAAAGCAACAGGACCTCTACATGTACAAGACGCGGAATAAAAATGGCACACAATTAGAATAAAAAGAAAAAACAAAGGGGACCCTCAGTACATGACCCGAGAGGGGGGCGGGGAGTCTTGGAGAGCACAAGTTTTCGAGGGAACAAAAAAGTTCTCGCGTTGGGAAACGCGAGATGGATCCGCGTGGACGACGTGGAAGGGGAGGGGGAGGGGGTGTTGAAGTCGGCGGGCGCGGGCGGCGAGCCGGTGGCGCGGCCTGGCGGCACGACGCGCAACTGGCGAGTGCGATCGATCCCGCCCGTGTCGCAGCCGCGGCCACCGCCGTCGCGCTCCTCCGCCGTTGCCAGATCGTCCCCGAAAACACAATTTTCCCTTAACACTGGCTGTAAAATGATTCGATTGTACAGAGTGTTTTAAAGGAAAGTATCCATCGTAAATATCACTGAAAAGAATGCACAGATAGGAAAACGCTGGAATGTCCCATTGGGCACCAAAAAAAGCTAATGCGCGGAAAAGATGTTCACTTTAAAAGTATTGAACGTAAATTTCGGCGTTTTTCGAGATTCTCATTCGTTCTAAAGATGATGAAGGTGGATATACTGATTTTGATGAAACACCCTGTGTATTAGTTAGGCTATTCGAATAATGAGTAACAATAAAATGGACCCATTGAGGAAGGAAAAAGCAATTCTCATAGAGAATTAATTGAGCACTCAGATACTTGACGACACACTTGTGCTGAAAGGAACTAGGTATGTACAAATGATAAAAAGGAACTTTTTTAGAAACATAGTTTTCAGTTACCTGGGTATAAATCGTATTCGGAATTTTTACGAAAAATTTGACAAATTTTCGTTTATTTTGACCCCTGAGCACTCCTTCATTTCCTTACTCATTTATTCAAATCCTTAAATTCTGGCATTCCTTGACATTTTTTTTGCTTTATTTGGATTTTGAAGCAGGGAAAATTATTAGATGTAAACCTGGATTATCCTTAACCTTTTTCCTGGATTCTCGTGAGAAAAATAACATTTCCCTGTAGAATTCAGAGTAAAACTAATTATTTTTTATTCTATTTTTAGCACACTGTGGACCGCCAAAGTTACGTGCAAAACAATTTTGTAGCTGAAGGGACCGAAAGAAGAACGAAATTCGAAGCTTTTATGACCGATTCCCTGGTGGCTTCTCTAATTTTTTCGCACATTTTTTTATTCCCTAACGAATCCCGGTATTTTCCGTTCTTCTTAGGTCTGAGACACCACGCGCTAACACTTACTTCACACAATTCCCCGCATGGATAAGTTCGAGACTGACAAACTCGGCTCCCCCCGACTCACAACATGGGGGGTTTTGAAAAATAACAAATGTGTGTGATAGCGAAGGACATGCTAAGTCAGATGGAGACGCATTGTGAATTAGAGAAAGGAGCGGTGGATAAAGAGGATAAAAAAAGGAAAATTAGAAGAAAAAGAGGAGGAGTAGGAGAAGGAGGAGGAGAAGGATGATGATGAAAAGTGAATAGAAGAGAAATAATTCTAGGAAAGACATGACAAACACTGGAAAAAAAAAACACATTGGATCTAGAGTTCAGACTCTTGAAAACATTGACAAGAAAAATGACTCTTGATTCAATCAGATTTAAGCTTAAATCAAAAAGAAATCAGCTCAAATTAAGAGGCTTGGTTCTTGATTTAAGCTTAAATCTGATCGAATCAAGAGTATTTTTTCTTGTCAATGTTTTCAAGAGCCTGGACTCTGGATCCAATGTGTTTTTTGTTTCCAGTGAAGAACAATACGAATATGTGAAGGAAGGAGATTAGGATAAACACGAAAAAAGACTCATATAAAGACTCTTTTTCCTCTTCTCCTTCTTCTTCTGAATTTCTTTATCATTCTTCCTCTTCTATTTTGTTGCTTTCTTTTCCTCTTCCCTTCTTCTCCTTCCTTTTCCCCTAGTAGTTCATCTTTTTTGCTTCTTTCTCCGGCTCCTTCCTCTTTTCTCGTATTCTTTTTCGCTCCCTTCTCCTTTTACTTCACCTTCACCATCCTCAGCTTTTTAAATCTTCCTATTTTAATATCTGATACGTCCTTATCTAGCATATGTTCAACATCCTGAGCTAATCCACAAACATGATTCCTCAAAACACCCCATAATGTCCCATGTCAGAGCGACCTTATGGCTTAATTCTATCCAACTAAATGAAGCAGCGGGGTCATAAAGGAATCCGAGTCTGTCTTGCTAGGGTCGGTTGGACCACGTTCAGCAGAAAGGAACCAAACCACATTAGCTATTGCCAAATTTAACGGAGCGAGTTGATTTATTGCGGAAGAACGTTTGTGCGGATTTGTTTAAAAATTTCAAGGAATTTGTACTTTTCAGAAAGTTCACTGAAATTTGAAAAATAAACCGCACAACCGTTCCCATGTACAAAATTAAATTGCCCAATTAAATGTGGCCATATCAGCCATTTGATGTGGCTTGGTTCCTTTCTGCTTAACGTGGTCAGATTTTCGTTTGACGTTTCGTCGCGGAGATTTTTTCGGAGGATGCGGCAACACTGGCTGGGCGCTGGCGGCGCTCGCATCCGCGCATTAAAAGCGTGCCATTAATCTGCGAGGAATGCGAACTTGTGCGCTGCATAAGCGCCATCCGGCCAAAATCCGTAACGTTGAGCCAAGCGTCGCACAGTGGATCCAGTCAATAGGAGAGGTCGGACGAAATTTGGAAATTTTAAACGCTTACAACTCCGTCCATACAAAACTTTGAGGTTCTCAAAGTGGTTCCATTGGTTTCCTCGTAAAATTTTCTTCTGAAAGCACCCCTTGAAATTTAAAATGTGACGAAATAAACATAAAAATTTGCAGTTTTAGTAGGAAATGTCATGTCCGACTTCTCTGTTTGACTCGATCCACTGTGCGTCGGGTTTTTAAAGTCGGGAAAAGTAATTCTTCCGATCGCGACGCACAGTGGATCGAGTCAATAGGAAAGGTCCGACAAAATTTGGAAACTTTAAACGCTTATAACTCCATCCATACAAAACTTTGAGGTTCTCAAAGTGAGTCCATTGGTTTCCTCGTGAAATTTTCTTCTAAGAGCACCCCTTGAAATTTGAAATGTGACGAAATGAACATTAAAATTTGCAGTTTAAGTAGAAAATGTCATGTCCGACTTCTCTATTTGACTCGATTCACTGTGCGTCGGGTTTTTAAAGGAATCTCGGCGCTTTTTCTTGTGAGAGGCGAGAAAGGCGTTCGAGCCGACGTTTGTTCCGTCGCGGTTTCTCAGAGAGCAGCTCACCGCCCAGAGGAAATCCGCCGTGCTATGGAAAAACGCCGCATAAGCTCGCAAACCTTGACAAATTCCCTTCGATGAAAAACGGATTTTCAAAGAGTCTTGAGATTAGTTTTCTCTCAAGGTTTTAGAGAATTTCATTCGCATTTCAATGAATTTTCTCTGAAGATTTGAGAGGCAAATGCTCATAAATATTCTCCAGAATACATGTTTCATCGAGGCGATTTGGCAACGGTTGAATGCTCATACGGCGTTTTTCATTTGGTGCATATCGATAGTGAAACTGTTGAAATTCGTACCTCGGTTTGCGATACGTTGTAGATTTCCAGTTATACTTCATTTTCTGTGTGGAAAACTACTGAGTGTCATTTTTTGAAAATTTTAGTGATTTTTCTTCTCTTAGTAAAGAATATTTTGTGAAAACTTCAATCCACAATGTTGGTTCGGTCTTCTTTTAGTAGCGGACGTCCAGAAACCGCAACCGAGATACGCATTCTCAGTTTCGCCCTCGATATTTGCTCCTCCTCAAAAGACGTGCCCCGAGCACCGTTTTTTCTCTCCACTTGAACCAATTGTGTATAGTCGATTGATGGTGAGACAGTTGTTTCCAAACATATTGACTATTTACATGCATAAAAATGGGCGAAATTCCGTGTTGAAACTGTAACTGCTGAACTTGTAAAAATTATTCCAGCTTTGACAGTCAGGCAATGTGTATGCGAACCCAAAGCGCCTTAAATTTCGCTAATATGCAACACAGACATCCCTCAAGCATGAGTAGTTGCATCCAGGTGTTTATTATTTTTTTCTTATTTTCTTTTTATTTTAAGAGTTATAACCGTAAGAAGCGTTGTTGACCGGTGTTACGTTAGCGACCGCCTCTGACGGTCTCGCTTCGTGGGGCTAGAACAACTAGCAGTAATTCACGAGGAAGGTATCAGAGTTGCGTTACGCAAAGGGTACGAATAAAAGTGGATTAAAAGGAAGGGAAAAATGCGTTATGTAATAATCGTATCGCCCCTCCGATCGATAAACCTTCTTTTTTACGGTGCACATAAGGAAGGCTAGACAGTGGAGATTGTTGCTCAAGACGTACTGTTCCATTCTGCCCTGATAGCGATGAGAGCAGTAAGTGCATTTCTGTATGAGCCATGAGTAGCACATGTTTTTATATGTCTCGAGGTTCATCCCAGCACGCACTTACTGCTCTCTTCGCTATCATGACAGCATTGCGAATGTGTGCTTCAAGTAGGTTGAGTGAAAATACTGATTGAATGTCCTCTTACGATACATAGACGGATTCGTTGCAAACCCCCTAACCCTCCGAAAAAACGAAGATAAGATTTGTTTCTCAAAGGAAATGACCCGGAGAGCACAACGAAAGCATTGCGATCTTTTGTAAGTTACTCCTTACTTTAAAATTTGCGTGAGTAACTTGCGCACTTTGGAGCTCCCCGCTTCAAAAAGTAAACCATCACTGAGACAGAATTCGTTACGCGCGTATGCTTTTGGTTCCAGCAATACACACAAACAGGGCGGTCTCTCAATTAAAAACTAACAACATAAATAAAAACCTCTTATCTACCATATATTTTTCTTATATTCAAAATTGCATTCAATACTCAGAAGACTAAGTCGGGTCCAATTAATTGACCCAAGGTTTTCTGACAACACGTGTCTTGCGGGTTGGATGAGGCAGGCACATACGAGATTTAGAAATAGGTCTTCGAATACATCCTGAGTAAAGAATCAGACATCAAATTGAAGAAAAGGGAAAACATTAAGTGTTAAAACAAGGATGGGAGACACTTAATCGGGCCTCTTTTTTTAAAATTTTCTCCCAAATCTGAGCGACACTTCATGGGTAGCATGGAGCAGAGCATTACGAGTTCACGCCTTGCGTTATTGCGCCTTCAATTTTGCAAATGCAACACGATCATCCATCAAGCACGAATAGTTGTATCTTTTCGCCGTTGTGCGAATTGTTTTCTACGTAAGATTTTGAAGAGGAAAATGTGAAGTTTTCTTCTAGCTGTTTTCTTCAGCCGCTCATTGTGACAAGGCTCCATGTTTAAGTTCAATCCATTTTAAACTTTGCCCATGCACTCAGCATGATATTCGAGCCATCATATTTCGTCGAAATCAACTCTCGCTTTTTGCTCTGGCTGAAGTTCGCAACAGATTTTCTACGGAGATTTATGTCCTTTCGTGTCTAGACTAACCAGACGTAACGAAAGACAGAAAGTCACACGGACGACAAAAACAAGTGTTAGGCGCAACCCTTTTGTCAAAAACAAAAAGTCAGAGTGAAGGGGGGGCAGAAAAGGAATGGAGGGGGTGTTCGAGCCGCGATTAGCTGGTTCATTTATGTGAAAGCGTGGTCTCTCGTGGATTGAGGGCTGAGTAGGATTATTTTAATGGAAAACGGTGAGAGTGGAGGGGGGGGGGCAGGGCGGAATAATGGCGGGGAATTTCCAACAAAATGAATTAATGATTATTTCGCCGAGCACGAGGGGCACCGCGGATTAATTTGCAACCGCAACGACCCTTGGAAACAGATGTTAGCTCGGTGACACCGTTTTAAAGTTTTTTTATGGGCCATACGGCTCAGTCAAGTTCTCAAACTTTGAGCTTGTTTTTCTCCGGTTTGCGAAACGTTCCTCATCGGTTTTTTTCCGTCCGTTTAACATCGAACGTTTGCTGAGAGTGGAGCGTGATCGGTGGCCGTTTGTGCAAGGTGGCAATCCCGTCTTTCTTTTGATTGGATCCATTTTTTAAAAAAAAATTGATTTTAGGTGAAGCCTGATGGATATACAGGGTGATATAGGCTTAAACAACACCCATTCATTGATTTCCTCGATGAAAATAAAACGATCGGAAATTTGCAACGCAGGATTAGGAAATAAACATTTTCGAACTTGAGCCATCAATGCACAACCAGGGACTTAGAAACAAAGAGAAGCGCCAACTGGATCGCATATAGGAAAAGGGAACCAGGTTGCAGTATCTTCAAGATCGTGTAACTCCTTCTTTTCGTATAAAAATACTCAACATATGCACAGGATTACAATTTACACAATTATTTTCCTTAATATTGCACAACTTGCTGGTGGAAAGAAGAAACCGTTTGCTATTCCAGGAGATTTTTCAGATAATGGACCATTTTAGACAAGGTGCAAATTTAAGCGATCTGATACATGATTCTCCACCAAAATTTCACGTAAAACATGATGCGCACAACGAAAATTACCGAAATCAACTCCTTCCGAAGATATTTAATGATTCTTGGTGCGTGAATTGAAACCACCCGCTCATGAAAACTCAATGCTCTACGTGATTCACATCGCGCGCTAAACGTTATCATGACAGTCTCTGCGATATGAAAATCTGGCAACCTCAAGCTTGACGCTTTGGCTTACAATTAACTAAAGCAAATTACTTATAGTTTGAAAGACACATGGTAGGAAATGAACATTGCTCGATTGAGAAGCTTGCTGAAACAGTTGAAGTACGCGATTTGACTCACGTAGAGTTTTGGGTTTCTTTTGAGCGAGCAGTTCAAATTCCTCGTAACCAATGTGAAATAAAAATGTTAATATCTCCGTTAGGAGTTGGTTTCAGTAATTTTCGTTGCACGAATCGTGTTTCACGTGAAATTCTGGTTAAGATTCGACACATGTATCAAAATGCTTAAATTCTTACTTTGTCTAGTGGTCTATTATGAAGTAGCAAAATGTAGGTATTCAACACTGTAATCACGCTGGTTCCTTTTTGCTAAATGCGAGCCAACTAATCTTTTTTTCCTCGATTTTCCCGAAAGTTCGACAACACTGAGAACGCTATTCGAGCAGTTTTTCTGCCTCGAGAAGAAAAGCACATTTTCCTTAACGAGGAAAATCTTCTGCGTGTCCAACGAGGTCTTTGCTTCATCGCCACAATTGTTAGCAATTAGTCATGTGTAAAAGATAAGTCGAACAAACGTTCATTTCGGGGGGAGGGGGGCTTGAGAGGGGGAGGGCGGTGTGGCGATTCGGGGCTAACGAGAGGTGATGTGTTGGGTCACGGGAGGCTTGCTAGGGATTATTGTCGCTGCGAAAGGTGAAAAATTAAGCCCGCTACTCCGAGGCTGCTGCCGGATTTCAAAATTTCCAGTGTTATTTTATTTTTTAACGAGGCACGAGCAAAAGCTCTCTCTTTACGTTATTGCGAAAATTCTGTGATTTATTTTGTGAGGTTAGAAAAAAGTCCTGGAATTTTGAAATGTCCGACTGGACAAGGTCTGAATTAAGTTTCACGTAGAAAACTAGTCACACAACACCACGGGAAGTTTTTAAATCAACTCCTTAACGAGATATTACCAAGTATTTACACGGAGAAAAAAACCTCGTGCGTGGGACCCGAAGTTTAGGTCATATAGATCTCTAAAGTTTTCGAATTGAGCATCTGAACACTTTAGGTCTAGCTGCCGAGGTTCGGATCACACGTCTGAAACTTCAGTTCTTACATCTGAAGTACTTCAGATGTGAGAACCGAAGTTTTTCAGATAGGAAAGCAGAAATTTGTCGGATGTGAAAACTGAAGTACTTCAGATGTAAGAACTGAAGTTTCAGATGTGTGATCCAAACCTCAGCAGCTGGACCTGTAGTGTTCAGATGCTCAATCCGAAAACTTCAGAGATCCATATGACCTAAACTTCAAGTCACACGCACGAAGTTTTTTTCTTCGTGTACAAATGACATCATTTGTATTCTTGTCGTTCAACTCGTGTTAATTGTAAACACGTATATCTTGTTTCGGAGTTGACTTCCAGACTTTCCGATAAGGATTTGTTTTCCTCGTGAAATTTTGAAGAGAAAGTGTGTTGCGTGGTGCTTTAATTCGTACCTTGTCTAGTGGTCCATTGGACCAAATTTGCAACCCTGTTATCCCGTTGGTAGCCCGCAGTGCTCATTGCATTTCGGTCCTAGGCCCCGGTTAATCTCGGCGTTGACACGGCCGCTGCCGAGAGGAGATGAGCGTAGGATAACGGCCTTTGTCACGCCGTGAGCCGTCTTCGACCCCATTTTGCATTTTGGTTACGCCGCTTCGGGAGCCTTAGCACCTCAGTTCAGTGCCTCGCTCACCTTCTCGCCAAAGGGAACAATTCCAAGTTTTGGTATTTTAATACCAATATTTTTGGAAAGGAGTGAAATAAATCAAAAGGCTTAAACACTGTACAGGGTGATTCAGGGTTAAACGACCGGACTGAAGGAGGTGTTCTATGGGTCAGAATAAGATTTTGTATGAGGTTTTTTTTTTTTTCCAAGAGTGCCCCCAGTTGGAGCTACGGCCCCTCCAAATTTCGGAAAGTATATCTTTTTCCTGAATTTTGGCAACGGTTGTGAACCAAATCTCATAAAAATTTGTACCTTCCTGTACTTTTATGCCCTGAATTCATAGATTTTTTTCTTTTTTATTTTCTTTTCTACTTCAAATATCTCACAAGGAATAATCCTGCGCTTTAGTCCCGTCCCCCCTCCGTCCCCTCTGAACAACCAGACCCAGGCAACCAGTGTTTGAGACCATCAAACTCGGGTCGCCTGGTACTGGGAATCGAACGCGGGACTTCCCGATCATGGAACGAGCGCTGCAACCACCACACCGTAGGAGGCCGACTTAGAAAAAATGAATTTATGATCCAAAAAAAAAAAAAAAAATGGAAATCTCGATTTACAGTGGAGGGTTGGGGACGTTTCGGCTCCTGCACACGGAGAAAAAAACTTCGTACGTGGGACCCGAAGTTTAAGTCATATGGATCTCTGAAGTTTTCAGATTGAGCATCTGAACACTTAAGGTCTAGCTGTCGAGGTTCGGATCACACATCTGAAACTTCAGTTCTTACATCTGAAGTACTTCAGATGTGAGAACCGAAGTTTTTTGGATGTGAGAACCGAAGTTCTTCGGATGTGAAAACCGAAGTACTTTAGACGTAGGAACTGAAGTTTCAGATATGTGATCCAAACCTCAGCAGCTGGACCTTAAGTGTTCGAATGCTCAACCAGAAAACTTCAGAGATCCATATGACCTGTAATTCGGGTCCGAAGTTTTTTTCTCCGTGCAGTCTGGCCGCTTAACTCTGAATCACCCTGTATACTAAGTTTTTACTATATTTATTTTTATTTACATTTTTTTCCCGCGTAACATCAACGATTCTCCTACCTACTCGGGAGAATCACAGCAGGGCTCCGAGCCGGAGTGAGCCGGGAGTATAGGTTTCACTAATTGGTCGACGCGACTTCATTAATTATGCGGCGTGACAAGCGGAATGCATATTGAAGCAAATCGCACGGCGCACTCAACACTCACCTCAATCGCGCTAATAAACCCCTGCTTCCTTGCGTGCGTCCTTAAGCGTCGATTCGGTTCCACCCCCGCACCCGCCCCCCGCCCGCCGCCGGACAGTAATTGTTTTCCGCTTCCAGGGAACCGCGTCTTTAATTGAGCCGTAATTCATTCTCAATCGATATTAATGCATTCGCCGTCCGGATAGGGATCAGGAAATTACAAGCGAAATTAACAAACACACTCCCGCATAAATCTGGAGCGCTCGCCACTAACCGCGCAACGCCAACGGGCTGACCGTGTAGATATGCGGGATTTGCTGCGTCCGGAAGAGCGTACTCATGGTCCCTCGGGCCGGATAGAACCGCGCAACCCTCGTGGTATCCCTTTGTAGATACGCTATTACTTTTGCTTCAAGCGGAAGAGCTTATTCATAGTATTCCGGGTCGTCGAGAATCGCGTAACTCCAATGCTGCTGTACTAAGGAAAAACGCCGTATGAACCTTCAGGCGTTGCCAAATATCCTTTGATAAAACACGAATTTTCTGGCAACCATATGGATGTATTTCTTCCAATTTTTCATATTATTTTGTTCGCAATTTCACCTAAAGTTCCTGAAAATTTCAAGGAAAATTATCCATAACTTGCCTCTGAAATGAACATTTGATCGAAGACAATTTGGCAACTCGTGAATGTTCATACGGCGTTCCTCCTTAGCACGGCAGAATGGAATCCTATGCTGTCGTGTTATGGAAGAACGCCGTATGAACATTCGACAGTTGCCGAACTGCTCCGGATGAAACATAATTTTTGGGGAAAGTTATGGGGAAAGTATAGAAAGTCAATTTAAAGAGGGGGTTTAAGGGTGTTTCTTAACACAAATAGATACACCCTAATTTGAAAAAGGGGAAGCTCAAATTTCTTCTTTTCATACACCGAATGTATTTCAGACTTTTCTTAACCGTGGCCACCCAGTAAAGTGAGAAGGTTTATTTATACGGAGCAGATATAATCCTCCTCCGAAAGTATTTTGACGTTTTCTTTAACCTCTCCGTCAAATTCTTTATTTCATTCTATTTTCTGCTGACATGACAGCAATATGATGGCCATACTACTGCCGTGCTAAGGCAGCACGCCGTCTGCTCACTCAGACGTTGTCAAATTTCATCTGATAAAATATGCATTTTCGAAAATTGTGATATTATCCTTCAAATTCCCCAATTTCGTTCGCAACATACTCCACCGTAATATGAATATGTAAAATAACAAAAAAGCCATAACTTTCCTCTGAGACTCCGGCAACATAAAAATGCAACTTATATGGCGTTATCCCTTAGCACAGCTTAGTAACCTGATATTAACTTTCAGTTAAACTGAAATAAAGATAAATTGTTCGGCTTGAGCTTCATGAAGCATATTAAAACGGACCGAGATCAGCTGAAAGAACATACTGTTTCAACATATTTCAGAACGTCATATATCCTATTGATTTCCGCGGAGAGATAAGTACTTTTTTAAGCGTGACTGCTCACTTAGTTTCTTTACGGTAGCTCAGACTGAATGATGAATGTAGGTGCCTCCTGCAAAAATACCTCGGAGCGATTTGAGTAGGAGGCACCGCGCCGGTTTCACCTGCCAAACGAGCGATGAACACGTCTCATTTTCCGCGGTTGAATATACGAGAAAAGAGTTACCGGCGTAACGAGAATATATCAAGCGTAACGCTTTATACTGTTATTACTCCGCTAACGTCCCTATCACGCCATTCAATCACATCAACTGATGCGCGTTGATACGCTTAAGATAAGACGTAGCCGAGATGCAGCGGCTCGGCATCAAAGTGCCTTCAAATATTCGAGTAGGCAATACCGCATTTCTCCCAAGTTGATATACTTTTATCACTCGAATGATCGTTGCTTCTTGCGCTATTATGCCAATGCACTGGTTTCGCTTTCTCGGCAACATCTTGCGCTCGATTGCTAATGCATTGGTGCCTTCAAATATTCAAGTGGGCAATACCGCGTATCTCCCGAGTTGATATAGTTGTATCACTCGAATGATCTTTGCTTCTTGATGCGCTATTATGCCAATGCACTGGTTTCGCTTTCTCGGCAACATTTGGAACCAAGCAGACAGCTAATTCACAGTAAATACAGGGTGTCTACCGGTACTGGGTCATTAAAATTCCTTGCATGTTCAGTACCTTTTCCTTGCTTTTTCCTTACTTTCCCGAAAATTAATTTTTTTTGACAATCCTCAAAAATCCTTGCTTTTTTCTTACCTTCTCCTTGCTATTCTCTTACCTGACACGCATTTTTAACTGTAACGGATTAGGAATGTGGAATGATTGAATGGAATATAGTAATTAACCAAAAAACAGGAGGAATCGAACCGGGGTTTTGATAAATGAATTTTGTTAGGAAATTGCATATACCCAGGACTACTTTTTAGAGTTTACCACGAAAATCCCAAATTTCTGTACCTTTCCCGTATTTCCGTTTTGACCTTCCAAAATTCGCGCCTTCTCAGTGTATCCGTACTTTTTCCGTAGAGTAGACACCCTGAAATAGGTCTATTGCAGACGTCAAAAGTTACAGCAAACAGAATAGATAAACTGGTGGTGAACTTCTGAATACATAAGAACGGCTGCGATCTACTCTGCAGCCCAAACATTGCGTCATCCGTATCACGCGTTTTAAAATTTTAAATTTTAAAAAATAAAGTTCATACACATGTGAACTCTTGAAATTCACTTCTTTCTCTGTTACCTGTACCGATATGCTAAGTTGTGAGTGCCGACGACTTATTCTCTAAATGAGAAAAAGAGTTTTACGTGGAAATCACAATCCGATGTTTTACCACTTTGATTACTGCCATGGGTCAAATTGGCCTTAGACTCGTCATTTTATGATGGAAAAATAGAGATTCATGATTTGCTCTAAAGAAACCTTAAATCAATTATTTTACTCCCAAAAGTAAAGTTCGGAGATCAACGCTATTTCTCACTTGGAGAAGATTGATGAATATCGCGGCAACCACATTGCTGGGCGAGTTCTCGCAAATGAGGTTAGGTCTGCTAAACTGATCACGCAGAACTTTCATCCATCGTTGAACATGTGGCAATGTCTGGGCTTTGACTACAAAACATGACGTTTACACTGCGTTGAAGATAGTGGTGCAGTATATGTAAAATATATTATCCCTCATTTTACCGTGGGTAATTTTTTACATTTTACAGCAGGAAATAGGTTCGATTGGCACGAATCGATCAAAAACAAAAACATGAACCTACTAACAACAAATTGATCGATATCCTATCGATCGACGAATTAATCAATAAACTCTAAGTTGACTCGACTGACATGAAACGATCGGAAAATAAACCAGAGCCGATCGACATACCGATTCGATTGATAACCGTGAATTGATCAGCAAAACTCGTAAATTGATTGACAAACTCGCGAATCCATCGAAAAACCCGTGAATTGATCGACAAACCCGTAAATCGATCGACATATTTGCAAATCGATCGTCAAATCCACAAATCGATCTACAAACCCGCAAATCGATCAAATTTCGTCCATCGAAGCAATGTCGAGCCGATCGACACCGAATCGATCGAAGATCCTGTGAATCAATCAACAACCCGTGAATCGATCGACAAACCCGCAAATCGATCGCCAAATCCACAAATCGGTCTACAAACCAGCAAATCGATCAAATTTCGTCCATCGAAGCATGATGCCGAGCTGATCGACACCGAATCGATCGAAAATCCTGTGAATGAATCGAAAAACCCGTGAATCGATCGACAAACCCGTAAATCGATCGACAAACCCGCAAATGGACCAACGCTCCCCCGATTCGATCGACAAAATCGTAAATCGAAGCTATTTCGGTTATTGAGTTACTGTCTAACGGTTGACGTCTTGGTTTTTCGATCGATATCGTCAATCGAATGCGACAACCGAAAATCGTAAATCGAAGCTATGTCGGTTATTGAGTTACCGTCTAACGGTTGACGTCTTGATTTTTCGATCGATATCGTCAATCGAATGCGACAACCACCCATTTTACAGAGGAAATCCGGCAACGTGCAAACCCTTATACGGCGTTTCTCCTCGGCAGCGACGAGCGGCGGGACGAGGCAACGTCTGGGTCGACGCTGAGACGGGTTTTATTGGCGGGCGTCGCGACGAGAGCGCGAGACGCGACGGTCAATTGCGATGCGGGTCCGGCCCGGAAGTCTGCAATCCATAAAACTTTCACTGCACCCACTGCGCCCCGGTCCTGTTTCTTTAATTCAATTTTTGTGAATAAAAATAAGAAACCCCTCCCGGGCAAGGGAAATGTATAAAATATGATAATCCCCGGGAGCTTATAAATCGGCGACACGATGGCCGCGTCGAGGGCGACCGCTCTGAGCCCCGCCCGGCGCGGGCCCTTGCCCAACCCGCGGCTCAGCGGGCGCCGGAGTCAGGGCTCGGGTTTTGGACTGACACCAGGAAGTCGTGACTCCGCTTCGAGGAGCGCCCCCCCCCTTCCCCCCGGGGGGCTGGAGCGGGGCCAATCTCATCTCGCCCCTGCCCTCCGGGTTGCGGGCCGCCCCCGCGAAGGGGCCGCGAACCGCGCCGGGGACGGAGAGATCATCTCGTCACTTTCGGCGCGTCTAGCTGCCTCGACGCGTCAAGGGTTGCCGCCTCGCTGGCGATAGGATATACGAGAATAAAGAAAAGGAAAATGTAGCAGAAGGGAAAATTTGGAAAAGGAAGACAAAAGGGAGGAAAAGCAGAGAACTAGGGAGAAAGAACGAACACACCAGAATGAGGAGAATTAAGTAATTTACACCACTGGAAAAAAAAAAGACATTGGATCTAGAGTCCAGACTCTTGAAAACATTGACAAGAAAAAGGACTCTTGATTCAAGCAGATTTAAGCTTAAATCAAAAGGAAATCCGCTGTAATTAAGAGGCTTGGTTCTTGATTTAAGCTTAAATCTGATTGAATCAAGAGTATTTTTTCTTGTCGATGTTTTTAAGAGTCTGGACTCTAGATCCAATGTGTTTTTTTCCAGTGAAAGAAAGAAAGGAAGGAGAGGAAAGACAGAAAATTGGAAATAAAAGAGAAGAGAAAAAGCATAGAAAATTGAGGGGCTTGGAGGACAAGACGCATGAGTGCAGTTTTTGAAAAAATTGATATATCAATGATTTCAAGTAAAACTAGTCTAAATGCACATCTTATGAAAAGTTCTCTCCCAAATTCCAATCTTTGAGCATCGAAAAGTCAGTTTGAACTTTCTTTTTGCCATAAGGATCCATGTAATTTTGAAACTTCAAACAAGTATTTCTCGAGGTAGCAAAAAAGGCACTTATGCTCCTTGTCCCCGCAAGCCCCTCAGTTGTTATCAGTTCTAGTGAATTTTGGAATTGTCACGGCGGCAGTAAAAAAAATAATTGTAATTTGTTGAGTGTGTAAACAGAAATAGGTTTGGCAACAAACCAATGGGCCTGTTGCAAACTTTTGCTAGAGCAAAAATAAGAGTTGTTTCTTATAGATAATGCCTCAAAAATCACGATGAGCGCATCGGCAAAGTCTGNATCTCGTCACTTTCGACGCGTCTAGCTGCCTCGTCGCGTCAGGGGTTGCCGCCTTGCTGGCGATAGGATAAACGAGAATAAGGAAAAGGAAAAAGGAGCAGAAGGAAAATTATGGAGTGAGAAGACAAAGGGGAGGAAAATGCAGATAACATGGGAGAAAGAACGAACACACACTGAAAAAAAAAACACATTGTGTCTAGAGTCCAGACTCTTGAAAACATTGACAAGAAAAAATACTCTTGATTCAATCAGATTTTTGCTTAGATCAAAAGAAAATCCGCTCTAATTAAAATGCTTGGTTCTTGATCTCAGCAAAAATCCGATTGAATCAAGAGTATTTTTTCTTGTCGATGTTTTTAAGAGTCTAGACTCTAGATCCAATGTGTTTTTTTTTTCCAGTGCACGAGAATGAGGAAAATTAAGTAAGTTACAAAGAAAGGAAGGAAGGAAGGAGAGGAAAGACAGAAAACTGGAAATAAAAGAGAAGAGAAAAATCATAGAAAATTGAAGGGCTTGGAGGACAAGACGCATAAAAGCAGTTTTTGAAAAAATTGATTTATCAACGATTTCAAGTAAAACTAGTCTGAATGCACATCCTATGAAAAGTTCGCTCCTAAATTCCAATCTTTGAGCATCAACAAGTCACTTTGAACTTTCTTTCCGCCATATCGATCCATGTAATTTTGAAACTTCAAACACGTATTTCTCGAAGTAGCAAAAAGTGCACCTATGCTCCTTGTCCCTCAAGCCCCTCAATTGTTATCAGTTCTAGTGAATTTTGGAATTGTCACGGCGGCAATAAAAACAATAATTGTAATTTGTTGAATGAGTAAAAAAAAATAGGTTTGGCAACAAACCAGTTAGACGAAATACTGCCAGATGGAACCGTGGACGAATGGGGAAGATGGGGTGTGCTCTAGAAAGCTGCATAAGAAGCAATGTTAAAGTGGGCGAGATTCCCTTTGGAGAAATGGAAAAGCGGGATTTTACATTCTGTCAAACGAAACTGTGTGCCAACTGAATGCGACACTCGTGAGCCGTGGATATGGGAAGAGAGCATTGTGGACAGGGCTCATGAGTTAATGCCGACCGAGAGCGACGACGGGCACGGCTTCGTTGCCGCTGACGTCACTGGCGCTTTATAATTCCCATTCATTCTTACGGCCCTCAACTAACGAGAACGACTCTTCTTTCCCGTCTGTGTCTGGTTCCGTTTGGCAGACAAGCGTCCAAATATGGAATCAGAAGACAAAGGGGAGGAAAAATCAGAAAATAAGGAAGGAAAGACGAACACACCAGATGAGGAAAACTAGGAAATGTATAAAAAAAAGAAGGGAGAGGAAAGACAGAATATTGGGAAAAAAAGAGAGAAAAAAAAGTATAGCAAATTATTATCAGTTCTAGAGAAGTTTGAAATTGCCAAGGCAGTTAGAGAAGAGACAGTTACAAAAGAATTGTAATTTGTAAAATACGCGAACAGAAATCGGTTTGGCGACAAACCAATTGCATAAAAGATGTACTGAGCTCTGTGATTGATCCTCAAACCATCTTATCAATATTTACTTTCCTACCTAGTCATCAAAATGCCTGCCAAAGTTGTTATTATTAATTGAAAAATGTAATTAAATACAGTTTTTTGACTGTGAAGGTCCTGATGATGACCATGCAAAGNACATCCAAAGGGGGGGGGGGTCCAGGGATGGTTCCGTAGAATTGAAATTGTATCATCTGCCCCCCCCCCTCCGAAATTCTGGGTGTAGCGAAAAAACCTTCGTCGAGGAAGATTTTCTCTCTTGATGTAGCGGACTTTGTAGAGTCCTACATGAAAACACCGTGTTCATTTAGTGAGTATTTTCTGACTCATGCGCCTATAAAAGTTTCAAAATGCGTACAAATAGAGTTAATTTGCTTTTCCTTAAAAAGGATAAAACAGTAGAGATTTTGAAACTTCGTATGGATGTGTTTTCCTCCAACGATATACGATACGTAACTCAGCTTGTTCCCGGGAGATTTTTTAACCTCTTGAGTCAGCATGCTCAAGTGTTTTATTTATCCATCAAGTATCTGTAATCTATGCCCCTGAAATACAGATACTTGATTTATGACCTATTTTCTCTGCTTTCTCTTTGTGAGGAACGGAAACAAATCATCACTTATTTTCAGCCCCCTCGGCTCCTATAAATCTCATATTTCTTCAGACGAGTATCGAGGAAGACATAAATTCTCACTCAAGAATTAACGCTTTTTTTATTTATTTATGCTTCACGATTTAATTTGAGCCTTTGAAAAGGGCGATAAGCACACTGCCGACAAAACCGAAATTAATCCGCTCGATACAATCGCCTATCCAGAATGTTTCTTTTTGCACTTTTCGTGCAACTGCCTTTTCTTGTAAGATCGAAATCCGACAAAAGATTGCAAAAGTTTTGCCATGCTCAAATGAGGGAGAAAAGCACAAGTACATCCTAAAGGGGTTTTTCATCTCGTAATTCGAATACAATTACAGAGAAAATTTTGAAAATATTGGAATCGAGATTCCCACCATCGGTCCAATACTGTCTGAGGGTAAAAAATAATTAAAAAATTTAAAACATGACGGCAATTTCGATTTCTGAGTCACAGTAAAGACGAGCGCCTTCATTACCTTACACGCAACACGCATGACTGGTCTTCGTATGACGCTACATTCAGTCCGTATGACATGAAGACGACAATTATAGCGTCTCGCCGTTGCGATCTTCGCTAGGAATATTTTCGCCAAGTGGACGTATTTCTATCAAACAGAACTATGTGGAGGTGGGAATGTGGGGTATGCTCGTCGAAGCTGCATAAGAAACAATGTAAAAGAGGGCGTGATTCCTTTTGAAGAATTGGAAAAGCGGGATGTTACATTCTATCAAACAGACCTATGTGCCAACTGAATGCGGGATTCATGAGCCGCGGGCATGGCAAGAGAGCGTTGTGAACAGGGCTCATGAGTTTAAGCGCCCCGACGACGATTCCCCCCTCGATACTTGGCTCCATCATTGCCGCTGACGTCACTGGCGCTTTATTATTCTCATTCACTCTTACGACCAGAGAACTAACGAGCACACCCCATATTTCTCGCCTCCACATAGGTCTGTTCGGTAGAAATACGTCCATGTGTAAAACATGACATTCACCTGGTTTCATTCTTCGAAATTCGCGTGGGTAACTTTAAAAGTCTATCAAAGTGATAAACAATTCAGTTTTAATAAAATCACAAGCATTTCCAAGAAATTAGACTGAAATAGAGTTTCCGAAGGTCAGTTTGTTGGCTGGTAGTGGGTAGTAAGACTCAGGTTCCTGCTATTCCTGATCTTTTCTGGAAAAGGGTTAAGGATAATGGAGGAAAGCTTCTGCCGTGATAGCGAAGAGAGCATTAAGTGCATGCTGAGATGAGCCCCAAGACACATAAAACATGTGCTGATCATGGATCATACAGAAATGCATTTCGCTATCGCGGCAGGCTTTCTCCCGGAGCGACCGCTACTAGGACAAGCGGCAGAACCTTCCTGCTTTTCTAGCTAAAAAAGATGAGAAAAACGAACTCATCCAAGTTTTATTGTGGGGTTTTTCTGGAAACCTCTTCAACTGAAAGTTTTTTTCTGGAACTGTGTAGAGTTGGAATTTGACGGCATAAGATCACGGTTTACGCCTCCCCATTCTCTCCATCATTCATGAACTTTGAACAAACTTACCTCCGATTGCTTTGCATTTCAGTCTGAGCGAGGAGTGTTCGTTGTAAGGCCCAACTACGGTAGTTCGTTCTAATCCAACATCGTCAGTGATTATGAGTTTTTGCGGTGGCACTGGAACATAAATGAGAGAAAGACGATTAGAAACTTAAAATAACGGAGGACCTGGAATATTTAAGTTAAAGGAAATGTACTATCGTTTGGATAGCATGGAAATTCAAAGATTATTTGACAAATTCGGGTAGAAGTTGCGCAATTCATATTTCCGGCTCACTTTTTAAGCTGCCTTGAAACACTGAGGGTAAAAAGAATGTCCCTGTCTGAAAGTATTTTTAATATTAAACTATTAATAGCATGTCAAAAACTCCAACTGCACAAAAAAAACCATCCGATTATTGGAACAAAGAAAAAAGAAAGAGACAAAAAATCTGTGATTCTTACTCCCGGCCAAAGATAAGTTCAGCTTTGCGTGAATACTTCGTATAGATGTATTATATAATTTTAAGAGAGACAACTCTGCTTTTGATTTTGAAGAAATGAAGAAATAACTTGTTGCAACACTCTGAAATGAATTTCATCGAATTTTCTGGTATTACAACGAAAATACCTGAATGTGAATGGTAAGATTGCTAGAGGGAGAAAAAAAATTATCAAAGTTTCCCCGCAGTCACAGGAAAAGATCTTTAAATTATCCCTTATTATGACAGAATTCCACACATGTATCCTAATCAAGAAAAAATTTACCAAAATTTTTTCTGTCCTATAGAAAAATAATTCCTCCAAAGTTCCTTGAGCCACTGCAAATATTCCCAAAATTTGGCGAGGGTTCTCCAAATTGTCTCCAGGCATACGGTAAAAACTCCCTAAATATGTTTTCTTTTCCCGGACGTCGCACACTACAGCGAAAAAATAGGAAAAATCGGACAAAAGTGGCTCCATTGGTTTTTTGTGTAATTTCCTTTTAATGACACCGCTTTAAATTGAATATACGACGAAAATAAACTCAAAATTTGAAATTTTGGCTGAAAATATTAAGTCCGACTTCTTCTAATAGAGAAATTGCAGGTCTCTTAAATTTTGTGAATTTCATCTTTAAAATGACACTGTTAGGAAAATTTAATACGAGAATATCATCGGTCTCTAAATTGGACTGGAGAAAATATGACAAATAACCTAATCTGCTAAAGTACATGTGTTTAAATGGAAAATGGCGCCAGATGAGGTCACACACTGAGGGGAAAAAACATATTGGATCTAGAGTCCAGACTCTTAAAAACATCGACAAGAAAAAGTATTCTTGATTCAATCAGAATCTAGCTTAAATCAAGATCCAAGCCTCTTAACCTAAGCGGATTTCGTTTTGATTGAAGCAAAAATCTGATTGAATCAAGAGTATTTTTTCTTATCAATGTTTTCAAGAGTCTGGACTCAAGATCCAATGTGTTTTTTTCCAGTGCAAGGCGGCAAATTTTCTCACTTTAAAATCAATTTTTCTCCAATTTCCCATGTCGGAAAAAATTATGAAAAATACTGCGAACTCAGCTCATTAGGCACCATAAGATGAAGCAATAAAATTTGTGTGTGCAAATTCTCCATTGACTCGATCCACTGTGCGACGTTGAAAACCCGCCGAGATTTCCGGTTCCCCGTGACCCCTCGACAACGACGCTCCTCCCGAAAACGCGGCAAGACGGAAACGCAACTCTTTCCCCCGGCGGACCCGCAATAACCCCGCGCGAGGGGTAAAGGGGGGACCGAGGGGGGGGGCGCTCCGGAGTGGGGTGCAAATTTCCTGCCTTCATTAACCGCTCCTCGTCCCGCTCGGAAGGAACGACCAAGAACCGCGGATCATTTTAATTAAATTTACGCTCCGAATTCTCACCGGCCGGGCCGATGCGGCTCCACCTCAGCATCCACATCTACATTCACCGCCGACACAAAAGAACAATAAAGAATAATAAATGTTGCCCCGCGCATAAATCATCCCCGCAATAACAATTTTAGGCTCCCCCCTCCGTCCCCCGACGCACCGTGCCCCGGATTAGGGAAGATGATTCCTGATGAACTCCGTCAAGACGCGGCTCATCCGATCATTGCCGGCTTGTACCGGAATCCGTGTTTTTCACGGAGTGATTCAGGTTTCAGGTGATTACTGCCGTGCTAAGGAAAAATGCCGTAAGGAAATTCAAAAATTGCTGAATTCCTGCTTAGGAAATATTCACTTTTGAAGAAAGATTTTTTTTTTGAAGAAATATATTTTTTTTCTCTCTCCTTGAAATTTGCGGACACTTCAGATCAAACTACGAACGAAATTCCCTGAAAAATCAAAAGAAAAATATTCACGAATTTCCCTGAAAATCCGTGATTTGTCGAATGAGATTTGGCAACATCCGAAGGTTCGTACGGCGTTCTTACTTGCACAATGTGGTCAAAATCACTGCGAACCTGTGAATTTACCAGGAGGAAAATGGATTTGGGCCGTTACTTTATTTTTACCATTATAAATCATAATAATCAGGCTTGTGCAGATTTCTTAATAGCACTCCCATTGGGTAAAAAAAAAAAAAAAAAAAAAAAAAAAAAAAAAAAGATGCAGATTATAAAATTCACAATGAAACCTTTGAGAAAACTTATTTTGCTCACAATACTCATATCTATAATTTCAAGCCTAAGCTCAAATTTTATTCTTCTTTTTCTGAAGGTTCTATGGCTTAAACTCCAGTTAAAGACCCTACAGCCAGCTATAAGCAAATTTACCTAAAATTTTACATTAAAAGTAAAAGAAACATCCAATATACCTGCAAGTGTACACATAAAATGAGCATTAAAAGACGTGGTTTGGAAGTCTCACCGTCGATATCTCGTTTTCTCAAAACTTCATTTCTTGGCGTTACTGTTCTCGGTCATACACACGATTGAGTGTTGCGATCTCTCTTTCCTCCATGAAGCACCCTGTATAACGTAATGTTAAAGTGGAAATTGCGAGGCACAGTCCGGCAACCTCAGCGCATCCCAGCCCCCGCGCCCCCCTCTAAATGTTTCTTTTGAGACCCCGGCAGCGACTTGGGCTCCGGAAACTACGCTTTGAATTGGAGGAAAATTGGAATAGAAACCCAGACGTGATCCTCTTTATACAGGAAGGGCGTAGCGGTGAGTGATCATCGCTGTTGCCGGCTAAATTGCGGCGAGACTTTTCTCCATTGGTCTTGTTGCTTCCCCGCCGTCCCTTGTGCATTCTTCCAGTATCACGGCTAACGATATAAGGTTCCGCATTGAGCATCAATACAAATATATGAAAACATCGAATGCTCGGAGAGATCTCAAAAGTAACGCGGCTCCGTTTCGCCGGAGTTGTTGACAGTTGAGCAATTTGTTTGGCAAACAAGTTGCGACGTTCGGTAAAATCACTGAGCCACTCACTCGAGCCAGTGGCGAGGTGTTAATGATCGATTATCGATTTTTCCCTATTGAAGATGTGGTGAAGGATCGATTATTAAAGTGTTCGTTGCGAACACCCTCTTTGTCGATCCTTTTCCATAGGTCTAAATGACAGGTCAATCGATATATCGCAAAGCACACCACACTGGAAAAAACCACATTGGATCTTGAGTCCAGACTCTTGAAAACATTGACAAGAAAAAATACTCTTGATTCAATCGGATTTTTGCTTGAATCAAAACGAAATCCGCTTAAATTAAGAGACTTGGTTCTTAATTTAAGCTAGATTCTGATTGAATCAAGAGTACTTTTTCTTGTCGATGTTTTTAAGAGTCTGGACTCTAAATCCAATGTGGTTTTTTTTTCCAGTGCACGCCATTGACTCACTTATGTGTATCGCCGAGAATAATAACACCAAAAATGAAGTTTTGAGAAAACGAGATATCGACGGTGAAAGTCCTAAATCTCGCATCTCGTTTGCGATGTTTCAGAGTCTCCGCTCCTTTTTAATTTCTTTTGAAGGAGAACAAATCAACATCATATCTTGAGGTTTTTGAAGAATTTCCTTCGCATGGAGAAGAAAAATCAAGGAGGTTTTACAGAATGGAGATATTGCATGTGAGGAATTTGCAATTCGACTATTGATTCTTACGTAAAAGTTTGCGAGAAATACGATGGTGCCACTGGTTTTCTCTGAAATCAACTCCCAAGCTCAAAAAAAGCTCTCAAGTTGAGGCCAAAATTGAGAGGATATCCCACGCTATCCTGAGAGTCCACATCTACATCATATTATTACGATAAGATAAAATATACAGGTAGGTTGGTAGGTATTATTACCTTTCAGATATATAAGCTAAATTTAACCTTTTAACTCATATTAAAAGCATGGATTATTCAATGATCTTCTAATCGGACCGTGTTTAGCAGAAAGGAACCTAGCCGCGTCAGCTATTGCCTGCTCATATCTATACAGGGTGATCCAAGGTTAAACGGCTAGACTACAGGAGCCGAAATAATCCCAAACCCCCTCTTTAAATTGAGATTTCGATTGTTTTTAGATCATTCATGAATTCAGGGCATAAATATATAGGAGAATAGAAATTTTCATGAGATTAGGTTCACAACCGTTGCCAAAATTCAGGAAAAACCGCGATTCACTCTCCGAAATTTTGAGGGGCCGTAGCTCCAACTGGGGGCACTTTTGGAAAAAACCTTGTACAACAAAAAAGTCTTTTTTTGACCCACAGAACACGCTCGAGAAGTCTCGCCATTTAACCCTGGATTACCCTGTATACAGAGATTTCTTTGAGTCACGTAGACTCGCGTTGTAGTCCGAGAAGTGGCAACGTTGCCCCATCAAAGTTGGCTAGTGTCCTCGCTTAGCCTAATTCAATCCAATGGTGGATGAAATGGATGTATCAAATCCCGCGCGGTGGGCTGAATAATACCCGGATTTTGTATACTTTCTGCCTTGTGTCAGCACGGAGAATATGTTTTTCTTGCGTGCGATCAAGTTCAGGGTTCCCCCCGAAACATTCGTATAATGATACTTGTCTCTGCTTTATCTCGTCCCTCTTCTCAGACGGTTTTTCTTCTTCGGATTACAGTAATTTCACGAGAAAAATATTGCTACGTCAGCCGCTCTCTACTTGGTTCCACCACCCTGCTGTGCTAAGGAAGAACGCCGTAATAGCCTTCAGACGTTGCTATGTTTCCTTCAATAAAAATCAATTTTACCGCAAAAATTGTGAATTTTTTTCAAATTTTTCAGAAAATATTTTCGCAATTGAATCTAAAATATCTGGAAATTGTATGGAAAAATATGCAATACTTTCCTCAGAAATACATGTTTTATCCAGGGGTATTTGGCAACTCTCGAATTTTCATACGGCTTTTTTCCTTAGCACGGTGGCATAGATCTTTTGAAGATCTTGAGACCACGTAAAAAAGTATTCGAAAGAATTAAGAGATGGTTTTTTTCTAAAACACCATGGAAAGGTACATTAATATTTTTAGATTCAAGTACTCCTTCCACTCTCTGAAAATCTGTTTCTTTACTGCAAATCAGTATTTTTTTAAAAATGTTTAACTTGATCAAATTTAAGAAAATTTAGGAAAAATTAACTATTAATTTCCTCAGCGACGTAAACATAACTCAGGGAGGGAAGCAGGTATATTTGGATCGTATTTAGTAGAAGCTAACCAACGCGATTACAGTGATGAAACAGTCGTGCACCTCTTTCTTTATCTAAAAAAAATCTAAAATAAAAGATAGTTTTTTTGTTTTTCTACCCAAAAATTGTAATTTTAAAGGGAAACTATCGCGGAAATTGTATTACTGTACGGATATTTAGTATTGTATAAAGCAAAGAAGAAGTTGCACGATTATGAGTACAATGTAATCAAGCTGGCTCCGTTTTGCTAAATGCGAACCTTTTTTGTGCGGCTGAAGTGACATTTTGCGAAAAAAGGAACGAACAATGTTCACAAAAAGAAAAAATTCCCGCTTGAGATGTCTTTCGAATATTTTTCAGGACTTTTTCTGGACTTTGGAAGGTAAAGGTCTTAAAGGGATAAACTTTAAATACCTGGAACAAATATCAAAGGCATCTGGGTGTTCCCTTATAAATTTTGAAACAATCTCGTGCGACATGAAAAGAAAAGGGAGGGGGGAGAAGATAAAAAAAGGTAGGGGACGCTCAGACTAGGGGTTGTTTCAGACTTTCCGTGGAATGCCGCAGTGGTATGCATAACATCCCTTGCGTATTTTTTTTCTCTAGGAACTTGTGCTCGCGCGGCATTGCCGAAAAAATAGTAAAATGAAATTACAAAAAATCCAAGACCCGATTCTTGATGGTCCCAGCGTCGCATTTTACTAACGGCGCCTTGATACAACTATTCGAACTCGATGGATGTGCGTGTTGCGGGTAAAAATTTGAAGGCGTTCTTGCTTTCTTTGTTCATTGCGCGACTCTAATAACACTTCCTCAGACTGCTGTCGAAACATATTCTGTGGTGAGCAAAGACAGAGAATACCTAAAGGGTTGGACTATTCTAAAAGACAAAACTACCGGGTTGAAAATTCAAACGTTGCCATACTTTCTTTAATAAAATAATTTACTAGCAAAACTGCAGGAACGTGTATCTCGGTTTGAGGCGTTGTCGACATTCCATCATACTTTATTTTTAAAATAGAAAAAAAAAACTCATTGTCGATTCTTGAGAGCTTCCCTTATTTTTCTTCTGTGTTTGAAGAATATACTGTGAAAATTTTAATCAACAAAGTTGATCCGCTCTTTTTCGATTAAATGAAAATGGAAGCGGAGATACTGAAACACCCCGAATAAAAATAGCGTTTTCGCTTCACTGTCAAAATTGCTTTGGCTGGGGGAGAACAGTTCAAAGTTTGACGACAAATTTCCCTGACTTACAAGGCTGGGCAAAGTTTCCTGTATTTTACAGGATTTCCCTGACTGTTCAAAAACGTGTCATCCTGTTCTTCTCGATAGAAAACTACTAAACAGGGCAATACTTAATACAGCGTCTTCTTGAGGTAAGGTTGCCAGGTTGATCGATAAAACGTAGATGATTAATTATGATTTAAATGGGGGAAAATACTAATTTTCCGCCATCATCGGGCAACAATGCAGTCGGAAGAATTTTCCGCGGGCGATAAAGCCCGTTTCCGCCGGTCACATACGTTTCAGACTAAGCGGGGCTCCTTTCTCAGGGGACGATCAGCCGGGGTGGGTCGAAAGGGGGACCGGGGGTGNTGGTAAGGGGAGGGGGATGGGGGGCGGTAAAAATACTAGCGGTCGGTTTTTGATCCGGGAACTTGAGTCGAAATCCTCGGCGGGAGATTTACAATGAAACTATTATTTATGAGCCATTATTGCTCTAGCAGAACGGCGGAGTTTTCACGCTGGAGTGTGTTTCATACATTATAAATTGGCCGCGGTTGCGCCCGCCATCTTCCACGACGGACCCCGCCGCGCAGTGGATTTTTTGCCTAAAACTGCAAATTGAGGCACTGGATGCAAAAATGGCACTTTTCGATTGCAGTGTCTCAGCATCTCTGTTGCTAATTAATACCTTGGAGAAGAATTTAATGGATGATTTTGCGAGAATTCTTTCTATAGAAAATTAGAGAATCATAAGGGATATTCAGTGAAATTTTTAGTGAAATGGATGCATTCACTATCCTTACAATGAATGAAAAATGTTAGAGGAGATTCTGAAGCACTGCAACCGAGAAGTGCCCTTTTCGCATCCAGTGCCTCAGTTGTGATGTTTATTTCGTCAAATTTTAGATTTAAAGTCGTGCTTCTTAAAGGACAATATACGAGACAGCCAATGGGACCACTTTTAAAACCTCAAAATGGGTCAGTTGCGCTGGTTAAAGAATTGTCTTTAAATGCTTGATTCTTGAAGATCAGCTGCAAAGAATACGATGTGCCCAAACAGCAACTCTCTACGTTCAATATTAACCTAGATATCGCCCGTTTTGAAAAGCCAGGATTTCGACGTCATCCACCGCGGGAATGACACCCCTGCTTTCTTCTGCCTTGCTTTCATCCGAGGTTTACGTCAAGTAACCAGTGCAAATGTGCATCACACCGACTGATGAAAGCAAGGTAGAAGAAACCAAGGGTGTTACTAACACGGTGGATGACGTCAAAAACCCGATTTTTCAAAGGGCGATAACTCGGTTAAAATTGAATGTAGGAAGTTGCTGTTTGGGCATATCTTATTATTTTTAGCCGATCTACAAGAATCAAGTATCAAAACACGATTCTGTGACCAGCGCAGCCGACCCATTTGGTATAGATCGTTTTCGATAGTGGCTCGATGTATCGTTTGGTTCAAAACAATAGAACATAACCTCAAACAAACTTTCAGGATTTCAGTCGGAAAAGCTGAAAATGAGAAAATTCCTTACTTTCTAACCTTGCGATGCCATTTAGTACTCCTAAGAATCAAAAATCTAGAAAAACCCCGTTTCCTCAGATTACTCGATTGACTTTTGAGGCTGTGTTTACATGATGAACCAATCGATATCGATACAATCTCACCTATTTGATGTATCGAAAACGATCTATTACCCAACAGAGAAATAAGCTTTTGAAGTTTCCTCATTTTGTCAGACTTCTCAAATTGACTTGTTCCATTGTGCGCTACCGCGCCGCAGCGTTGCTGGGGGTCGTGGAGTCCAACTCCACTTCGCGATGCACTCTATCGCCCATATAACTCCGCGTTCTCCAGAGCTCATGAGAACTCGGAGTTGGGCGGTTTTGTCACCGCGGTGACGATGGGACGGAATCTCGACAGCGCGCGGGTGGAGCGTAACATGGGTAATCCGTACGCGAGGCAAAAAAATGTATATTTCTCCGTTTTATCGCCGAATTGCAGTTCGTGCGTTTACTCACACTGCGCTACCGCCCCTCTCCCCTTCCCTCCCGCCATTTCCCAGGCCCGCCTTTCCTCTCTCTCTCTCCACTTGTTGTGCAGTGCATGTTGCCGTTTAAGGTGCATCTTCACCGACGCACATGAGATCGAGTCGATAAGAGAGGTCGGACAAAATTTGGAAAGTTTAAACGCTTTTAACTCCGTTTATACTAAAATTGGAGCTTCTAAACGTGGTTTAATTGATTTCCTCGTAATTTTTTTTTATAAAACCACGTATTGAAATTTAAGTTGTGACGATATAATCATCAAAATGTGCAGTTTTAGTCAAAAATTTTATGCCCGATCTCTCTAATAGACTCGATCTGCTGTGCGACGCATCGTGAGAAATCCATTGCGAGACTACCCCACCGTGTATCTCGGTTTGCGACGTTGCNTTTTAGATTTAAAGTCGTGCTTCTTAAAGGACAATATACGAGACAGCCAATGGGACCACTTTTAAAACCTCAAAATGGGTCAGTTGCGCTGGTTAAAGAATTGTCTTTAAATGCTTGATTCTTGAAGATCAGCTACAAAGAATACGATGTGTCCAAACAGCAACTCTCTACGTTCAATATTAACCGAGATATCGCCCGTTTTGAAAAGTCGGGATTTTGACGTCATCCACCGCGGAAATATATGGCACCTCTGCTTTCTTCTGCCTTGCTTTCATCCGAGATTTACGTCAAGTAACCAGTGCAAATGTGCATCACACCGACTGATGAAAGCAAGGTAGAAGAAACCAAGGGTGTTACTAACACGGTGGATGACGTCAAAAACCCGATTTTTCAAAGGGCGATAACTCGGTTAAAATTGAATGTAGGAAGTTGCTGTTTGGGCATATCTTATTATTTTTAGCCGATCTACAAGAATCAAGTATCAAAACACGATTCTGTGACCAGCGCAACTGACCAATTTGGTATCAACGAAGAAATTAGTTTCCTCATTTTGTCCGACTTTTCAAATTGACTTGTTCCATTGTGCGCTACCGCGCCATAGCGTTGCTGGCCCGGATCGTGGGGTCCAACTCCACTTCGCGATGCACTCTATCGCCCGTATAACTCCGCGTTCTCCAGAGCTCACGAGAACTTGGAGTTGGGTGGTTTTGGCACCGCGGTGACGATGGGACGGAATCTCGACAGCGCGCGGGTGGAGCGTAACATGGGTAATCCGTACGCGAGGCAAAAAAATGTATATTTCTCCGTTTTATCGCCGAATTGCAGTTCGTGCGTTTACTCACACTGCGCTACCGCCCCTCTCCCCTTCCCTCCCGCCATTTCCTAGGCCCGCCTCTCCTCTCTCTCTCCACTTGTTGTGCAGTGCATGTTGTCGTTTAAGGTGCATCTTCACCGACGCACGGTGGATCTAGAGTCCATTTATACCGAGAGTCAAGACACTGTGAATCCATTTCTGATTGGTTCCCGTATTTTAGGCCTTCACAGTGTCACAAACGGGAATAAAGATTACATTTTCACCGATTGCAAATATTATAATCTGGAATGGACCAGGGAATTACGGGTTCGGCGAGGATCAAACGGAATGAGAGAAAGGAATTTGAGAATGGGCCGATCAAAGATTACAAAAAACGTTCAATTTGTGTAATCTTTATTCCCGTTTGTGACTCCATGAGGGGAGGGGGTGTTGTCTTGACTCTCAGTATAAAGGGACTCTAACCACAATCACTTCTCCTAGGCGAGACTTTTTCATTGGTTCCTATCCCGAAATATTCGCAAAGCACTCCTCCATCTCCGGGTATCAATAACTGAATTTAGAGTTTTCGTGGACCAAGGCCCTTTCCCCGCGGAAGCTCACAAATCAGTCAATATCAGCGCAATTATCAGGAATAGAACAGAGATGAAATTTGATAAGGGCCCTAAAAGTAATGTCGTATGGCTACCGGCGGTGAAACATTTATGGACGATAATGTAGCGAAAGCTCGGAGAAAGCACTTACATGATGCTCGAACTAGGGGACGTTAATCTTCTTTCAATATCTTCTTGTGGTCCAATTTCCCGCGGAGCATCGAAAAGCTCCTCATATTAAGCCCACCGTCGACCCTTTTCAACATAATTATCTCCCGCAACTTTTTAAAGCGCTTCCGAGAAGACCTGCTCGCAATTAACCCCCTCCGCCCCATTATATGTTGAAAACTCCTCTTATTCTCGTAAACTAATGATTATTCGTCCTTCCTCGGACGAAGGAACGTAGCTCCACTTCCAGGTTGCAAAATTGGCTCAATCAACACAATTTTTAAAAGGATAGGTATGACTGTGAAATTTCTGTCAAAAATTTTGCTTAACTTTGCGTTTAATCAGAAGAAAAATCAGTGAGATTTCTATTTAGAAATTCCCAACAGTTGTTTTAGTGGAAATATTAGTGACGATAGGAAATTTTGGGATGGTGAAATGTAGTTACGTGCTTTTTCCGATCTGGAAAATGACGTTCTTTTAGATACACACGGATATTTCGGAACGGAAGTCCTCTTTTATGCCCTAACGCTCGTCGCCTGAAAAGTTTCGTCAAAATTCTACAATGCTGGGCTATGGCTCGTAAAGCTCTTTCCTTTCTGGAATTTTTTTATACTTAATTGACAGTCGATTGGGCATATTTATGCCGAATTGGAAAGAAAAAACTTACTGGACAGTTTTCAAAGGATATATGGGCGCATTTAGGCTAAAAGGAACTATGTTACATGCAAACCCTATGCACTTAGTTCCTTTTAGTATAAATACATAGATAAGCCTTTGAGACCGATTTTTCTTATTGTCCGTACTCCAAAGTACTTTTTACTGAGAGTCATCAGCAGCTATGCTTAATGATATTCACGATTACAGGACTTACAATCATATTTACGGTGCGGCCAATGTAATGTCCAAACGGTTCCCTTCGTGGTAGAAATATTTCATGAAAAATTAAGTCGTGAAAGGTCACGTGAAATTTTTCATGAAGTTTCAGAAATACATGAAAGATATATTGAAAGACATATTTTCAATCATGGATAATCAGCTAAAGCTAAATAATTATCAAAACTCGGCCAGTATTTTTTAGAAACTGAAGCCTGGCTTCACTCGTTTTTATCACTCACGTTTGCTTTTTTACCCATGTAGAGCTCTGTCTCTGAAAACTACGGTAAATCTGCAATATTTGACGAACTATCACTGCCGATTCTTAGTTCGACTATTGACTGTGACAGTTCAACAGACACATCAAGCACGAGGAAAAATGGTGAGTTTTCTGTTCATCGGATTCTTGACTTTTCGTCAATAACAGTCTCAGAGGTAATAATTTCCCCAACTTTTTCCTGCTCTTTAGACTACCTCTGAAAGCCCGTAACTGTACACTGCCTTGCTAAGGAAGAACGTCGTATGAATATTCGAGAGTTGCCAAATTTCCCTTGATAAAACACGTATTTGTGACAACGTTCCTGCATATTTTTCTTTGAAATTTTCAGATTTTTTAGACTAAATTGCGTACACAATTGTCTTAAGATTTTGGAAAATAATATTCGAAATTTTCCCAGTAAATTCGATTTTTATTAAAGGAAACTTGGCAACATCTGGAGGCTCATACGGCGTTTTTCCTTAGCACGGCAGTACAGGACATCGCATCTGCAGTGTGCGGCCGTAGACCCAAGAAAGACAGTTTTGTTTGCCCTGTTCGGCGGGTTTTATCGAGTTTTTTATTGGTCATCATAATTTTTATTTCTTCATCTTGTGAAATGTGTTCTCGGCCCGTCGTGTTTATTTTGTAATTCACTCTCCATCGTCGAGGGGGGAAGACGGAAACAGGTCCTTCAACCCGCGGCGCAGTTAATGACGTCATTCAAACTTGGCCTCTGAAAAGATCCTATTGTTTCCGCTACTCTATGAGATTTAACTATCCCGACACAACTTTTTGACACGTGGAACAAAACAATGGTTCAAAAATGGACTGTATATCATTAATATTACGGCTTGAGAAGAGCTTTGGTATAAAAAACGAGGGTTTTTTGTATAAATAGTAACTTCCTGGCGTTTTCGAGACTGATAATATCCAATTAGGTTATAAATTATACATATAAATTAAATATATAGGGTATAAATTTTTTTTGAGTTTAAAAGTTAGAAATTATATCAAATGTATATAAGTCTGAAATTATCATTTTTAAAGTCATTTTTCAGGATCTCGATCTTTAAATATTAATTATGTAATCAGAGCTAGGATGATTATCTTTATTATTTCAGAAATTTGATTATTTGTTACATTTTTCTGAATGCACCTTTACTATAGCGTGGCAAACTTTGGTGGGCCAAATAAACCGAAGTCCGTCCATGAACGGAGTTTTTTTCCCTTCTCAAAAGTTGATAGTACGGGTATTCGTCAACACTGAAAAAAAAATCTCGGTGTATTTACTAAAAAAAGAGTAAAATTACCAAGAATCCAGAGTTCTATTTGATCCCAGTTTTTTCTTGGTAAAATTACCATTTATGGAATTGGTAATTTTACCAAGAAATCTCGGTAAAATTATTGACTTTCTCGGTAATTTTACTGGACCCCGGTAAAAACGCCAATATTTTTTATCGACTGTGGTAGAATTACCGAGATAAAACGGCAAAGTTACCGGGAATTGATTACCAATAAAAGTGGTATTCTTACCTGAAATAAACAGTAAAAATACCGGTTTTTAGGTAAGCTTACCAGTCTGTCTTGGTAAAATTACCAATAATTGGTAAAAAAAAGAATGAGATGGTAAAGGTACCAATGGACCTTGGTAAAAACGCCGAGAATTTTGGCGCGTATACGTAGTATACCGCCTTTGCGATCGTTTCGACCCCCCCCCCCCCCCCCCCCCCCCCCCCCCCCCCCCCCCCCCCCCCCCCCCCCCCCCCCCCCCCCCCCCCCCCCCCCCCCCCCCCCCCACC
>NW_017566832.1:3556478-3574481 GCF_001854935.1 Bemisia tabaci | reverse complement strand
TGCTCGCTTCTGATTGGTGCCGGATGACATCATTCGTTTCGGCCAAAAACCGGGGCGTTTAAGTTTGCGGAAAAGTTGCGCTTTTTGAACTTCGTATTTTTCGGTTTCTAACATATTTTTTCGCGTTTCTAATGTGCACATGGAGTTAACGCGTCACGTTCCCTAGGGAAAGTGTATCACCACATTTTTGGTTTGATTATTGTTTTCATTAATTAATTTATCACTCTTTACATTCATTTATTTATAGGTATTTCTATGTGTTTATTTTTCAATCACTCGCGAATACGTTTCCTCAATTTATTCTCATTTAATCCAGCAGAGTCTGGGGGTGGACATGTACCTACTTTGCTGCGCCTAGGTAAACGTCGATTCGCAATCAGACATTATGAGGGACGTGTAAGTAAGTTTGCATAAAAAAAGCCAACAAAAAAAATGTGTATCATGAAGGACGATCTCCTAACCAGACTTCTATGAAAGTACGCCAGAGCATGGATAATCGCGAAGTGCGTGCCGAAATCAACGTAGCTATTTTCGCTTAGGACGACGCAGTATCGGAGGACGTGAGGTGCGCACTCGCACGGATCGGAGGAAGAACTATTAAGGTGTGGAATTGGTCAGATTGTATGGCCAACGATAAAAAGGTTCGAAAGGCGAGTCAACCTGCAACACAACAGTTATGCAACACAACTAACTCAGCGCTGCGCCGACCCTTCGCCGACCCTAATTAAAGCGGAACCGACCCTCATCAAAGCGGGACCAAATCCGGGTCTCGCGGCCGTCCCGGGTTGGAGCGTAGCATGAGCCAAGAATTCCGCAAGAATGTTTGAAGAGACAGAAAAATACGGTTCTTCAAGAATTCTAGATTTTTTAAGAAACCTCCAAGTATTCTTCCAGAGACAGAAAAAGGAATCAAATTGTTTCCAGGGTTTCTAAAGTCATTTTTCAGGATCTCGATCTGTAAATATTAATTATGTAATCAGAGCTGGGATGATTTTCTTTATTATTTCAGAAATTTGATTATTTGTTACATTTTTCTGAATGTACCTTTACTATAGCGTGGCAAACTTTGGTGGGCCAAATAAACCGAAGTCCGTCCATGAACGGAGTTTTTTCCCCTTCTCAAAAGTTGATAGTACGGGTATTCGTCAACACTGAAAAAAAAATCTCGGTGTATTTACTAAAAAAAGAGTAAAATTACCAAGAATCCAGAGTTCTATTTGATCCCAGTTTTTTCTTGGTAAAATTACCATTTATGGAATTGGTAATTTCACCAAGAAATCTCGGTAAAATTATTGACTTTCTCGGTAATTTTACTGGACCCCGGTAAAAACGCCAATATTTTTTATCGACTGTGGTAGAATTACCGAGATAAAACGGCAAAGTTACCGGGAATTGATTACCAATAAAAGTGGTATTCTTACCTGAAATAAACAGTAAAAATACCGGTTTTTAGGTAAGCTTACCAGTCNGGATCGTGAATTCTCTTTTTATGCTGTTTGCCTATTTTGAAATCTCTGTAAATGAAAACTAAAGGGGTTGATATGTGCGAGTTAATGACGCGCCTTATCAACACATTGTGTTGGAGTTCACTGCTTGTTTTTTCAGTGAATCTAATTTGGAAACTATTGTTCCATCCACTGCATCATTACGCTCACCGATAACCGTAAAATTTCGATACAGAGTGTCATCCCTGGCGAGGGCCTGCTTTCCCTCCTGTTGAACTTTTTGCCGTGCATGTGCGATGTGCCCGGCGCGACCCCGGCATGCAAACAAAGTCTGATAATTCATGGGGCGGCGCGCCGGAGTCTGGCGATGTCGAGGTTTATCGTCGCAGAGAAAGAGACACAAAGTGAAAAGTTTCCGTTTTACTTGGAACCGTGCAAATATAAACTTTGTATTTATGGGTGTGTCGAAGTTCGCCGGGTTCCAGAGTACTGGAAACTGTTAATTGACGAGCATTTTGCTCGAGCTCGGCGCGGAGGCCAAGGAACCGCCTCCGTCATTCGAATCGCTGTCTCCTGCAGGGCGCAGCTACGAAAACTCGTGAGCCCTAGCGTCCTTTGTAATCAACGAGAGCTAGGGCTCTTGAGCTTTTGGACTTGGGTCCGTTTCGGTGACACCGAATCATTTCTGGGAGGCTCCTCGCAATTATGCAGTCTTTGACCCCACAATAAAGCAAATTATATCCAAAGACCCACTTTTGACGGAGTTCAAAAACTTCACGTACAAATTAATAGACATCCAGATGGATTAAAATTCGAATTTTGATGTTAGCTTATTAACATCTTACGTAGAACAACAAACATCCTGGATACTATCAATATCAAATCAAAATAGAGAAATAGTGTTTATAGTTGGCATAAAAATCTTCCGATTTTATCTTCGAAATGAACGTCCTCGGGTTAAATCGGCCAATGAGAAAACAGCCAAGAACCATAGCTCTTTTTTCAGAACTTCCTTTCTTCTCTTATCGACGAAACTTGCAAACGAGTCGGGACAAATTTCATAATATAAAAAACTTCACATTTTCTAAAACATGTTTAAATTATCTCAGTATCTCTAGTCTCTTAAGAAATTGACCGTTGACGTAGCATAGAATAACCCCATCTATAGTTTCCAGATTGCCGGAATCAGTAAAATTGCCTGTAAACGTACTTTTTTCAAAATGGACTGGATTTTTCAACGAAGAACCACCGTTTTTGCATCATCTATAAAACACCTATCTTTACAGCAAAACTATTGGTTCATACGTTGTCTCTGAAATGAGGTAAAAATTAGTGGTTTTTATTTGCAAAGTTAACGATTTATACCGAAAAAATATGTGAAAATGAATAAAATCAAGAGCAACAATATAGCACACAACCCCTTTACACATAGTTCCCTTTGATTTAAGTCATTTTCACATCGTATTTTTTAGCATAAATCGTTCAATTTATCAATTCCTCGGAATATTAGTCAGACTATTGCTTTGTGGCCCTTACACAAAAAGTATAGAAACTCATCGAAGGGTTGTAATGAAACACCACCTTAGGTAATCGTAAAAACGCGCGTTACTAATGGCGCATTTATGCAACTATTCGAGCTTGGTAGACATGCGTGTTGCGAGCACGAATTTGAAGGCGCTCTTGACTTCCTTTTTCTCTGTGCGACTCATCATCCCGCAGGCTGCTGTCGAAGCATTGTTTCTCCGGTAAGAAAAATTGACCAATTTATGCCAAAAGGAACTGAGTGCAAATAAATTATATTAAAAGATATTATCTAGTGCGCAAATTTCATGCGCATTGTTCTTTTTAATTTAATTCATTTTCACTTAAGTCTTTTATCATAAACCCGATCAAGGGTAGTTCGATTGTAAATTAAAGGATGTTGTCCCCCCCCCCCCCCCACTGTAGGAGCGTGCTCTAAGTTAGAATAAGACTATTAACTTCATTATTTGTCAGCAAGGAAATAAAGGCGAATTAAAAATTTTTCCTTGACACTTTCGTCATTTTCCCTAACATTTCAAGGTTTTCCCTGCACGGAGAAAAAAAACCTCGTGCGTGGGACCCGAAGTTTAGGTCATATGGATCTCTGAAGTTTTCGGATTGAGCATCTGAAAACTTCAGAGCAATCTGAAACTTCAGTTCTCACATCTGAAGTACTTCAGATGTGAAAACCGAATTTTTTCGGATGTGAAAACCGAAGTACTTCAGATGTAAGAACTGAAGTTTCAGATGTGTGATCCAAACCTCAGCAGCTGGACCTTAAGTGTTCGGATGCTCAATCCGAAACTTCAGAGATCCATATGACCTAAACTTTGGGTCCCACTCACGACGTTTTTTTTCTCCGTGATGGCATTTCCCAGTTTTCTCGGTATTCCCTGACTGTGGCAACCCTGGAGCTTACAGTAATACTTTACCGGAAACTATTTTGCATACGTTTCTATCGTTTCATGCCAGCGTGATGGCCATCGGACGAGACTCTTGTTCCGATCCGACGAGGTTGGTGAGTTGATCGTCCCGAAAAGGCCCCGGGGAAAGAGACGAGTGCGGACATTACTCGACGACATTTTTACCTCTTGCAGTTTATCTTTAGCCTCTCGGAACAAGGAGCAACACGAATGGCGGAGTTTAATTAAAAACTCGGCAGATGCGTCGGCCGGCGTCGGCGTCGGCACGGGAAACGCAGATGTCGCCCGAGTCGCGAATAATGAGCGAAGAGCCCGTCCTTTATCCTCCGCCCTTCGCCCTTTCATCTTCCGCGGAACTTGGTTCCACGGAATAATCTAGGGGGTCGCTCCGACGACACCCCCTACCCTTTCACCCAAAGAACGGGGTAGGAGAGCTATCCGAGGGAATTTTCGTTTGGATTCGACGGGGATTTGCCCCGATGGAGGTTCACGGAAAAAAAATGTCAAACAAACTTTCAAAACAATTTTTTTAGAACAAACTATTTGAAATTCTGTGTCGAGATATGGAACCTTCCATTCTTCAGTTGAGTTCATGAAAAAAAGTTTCAACGCTAAATGATAGTTAATTGTAAAAACTCCCGTGGGATCCCATGTTATTGAGGTTATGACGAGGATAGCAATTGGGTAGTTTCGCTTCCCGCCCGCCCATTGAGCGACTGCTCCAAGTGTGTTACATTTTTTTTGTAGGCCACCACCAATCCACACTCCTATATCGGTGACTGATCCCAAAAAGTAACGACACGTTTCAAAAATAGGTTCTACTAACACGGAAAAAATGAAATTGCTGATTTAAAAATGTTGTAGTTAAAAAAAGTGTCCGACATGTTTCTATGTAGATTTTACAAAAATAAAATGATGATTTAACCACCTCCGGTGATTAAATCAACTTTCCACTATTGTAAGATGTACATTTGAAACATGTCGGACTTACTTTTTCACAATTTAATTGTTAAATCAACGATCTATTTTTTCCGTGTTGGCAGGATCTATTTTTGAAAAGTTTCTCTACTTTTTGGAATTGATCATTGATATAGAAACTGTGGATTGGTGGGGGCATACGAAAAAACGTTACACATGGCGCGATCGTCCAATAGGCGGGCGAGGAGTAGAACTGCCCAATTGCTATCCTCATCATAACCTCGATAACATGAGATCCCACGGGAGTTTTTACAATCAACTATTATTTAGCGTTAAAACTTTTTTCATGAACTCGATTGAAGAATGGTAGGGTCCATATCTCGACAAAGAATTTCAAATAGTTTGTTCTAAAACATCAAGCATGTGCAGGTACTTATACACAAAACATACCTCGCAATGTATATTTGTCAAAGGCCTAAAAATATGAAATTTCGATCAGTGTGATCCTGAAACGCAGGAATTCGATGGATTTTATTATTTCTCACTGATCTTCGAGCTTTAAGCAAAGAAGCTCACTCCCATAACATGACCACTATTCTTGATAATTTGCGAAAGCGGTATTTGAGAAGGCAGGGTATTATTGAATTCCCGTTTTTCAAGCCTGTTTGCACCGTGGAATAACACGAAAACCATAACAAGTGCATTTTAATAATCCGCGAGCAGTCAAAAATGCTCCACTGCTTCGATCAAACACCCCTCGCGCCCGGCCCATATTCCCGCTTCGAATCACGCGTTGCCAGATCGCTGTGGATTCTTCTTTTAATTTTCGTTGTGAAACTCAACAAAAGCTGCTACAGAGTGACTTTCACGCAGTGCTCCCATCCCATGCCCGTAAAAAGTTCCGGAATTCGGAACTTTTTTGTTCCAATTTCTCTCACTCCATGACCGTGAAGAGTTCCGGGATTCTTGTTAGATTTTTCAAAAATTCCTAGAAAGTTCCGAATAATGCAAAAGATCCGGAAAGTCTTGGGAATTTCAAAAGTTCCCGGAAAATTCCGGAAAATCTCAAAAGTCCCGGGAAATGGGAGCCCTGCTCTCACGAACTTTTGGTCTCAGTCTCTCCGTTCGCTTAATCTCATTTGACTTCTTATGGAGTAACTACGAATAGGAAGAGTATGGTCATTAGTACGCCGCAATTCTCCAGTAAAAGTTGGCTGTACGATGTGCGTTCCAAAATACCAGACCTATAGCCGGCTGTAAGATTCCTCATAGCTTTCTTTAGTCACCCTGTATGTTTTGGATTTAAGAACCCTCAACATTCCAGGACTTGAGCTTTATTTTTGGGCTATTTAAGGAGGTGATTTTCCTGCCAAATCCGACAATGGCGCGGCGCGCACCCATCCTGGCGAGCGCATAGTCTGGCCGTCCGCTAATCCGCAACAATCCACGGCCGAGTCAACCCTTGTAAAAGGGTCGCTGTTCGTTTGCGGCTGAGCCTCGCAGGGTTCGTGGTCTTTCGCGATCCAGGGCTCATCGAGGGATGCACGTGGTCCCTCTTGACGAACGCCGGCTCCATTCCTACTCCACAGCTATTCCACACAATTTCGCTGTGCAGCTAGCCGGAGCGCCGAGGCTCAACGGTTGGCGCACACTGTGGCAGTTCAACTCAAGACCCGGCTCAAACCAACGTAGGCAAAGATTAAGTTTAGAAAGCATTTTTTGCTGTCACCATACTGAAAACAAGTCACAGACTTTTTGAAACTTCCAAAATTTACCGGATCTTTTGCATTCCCCGGAACTTCCTTGGAACTTTTGAATAAATCTTAGAAAATCCCGGAACTTTGACGTTCATGGATTGGAAGAAATAAAGATGTCGCATGTGTCAGGAATTTTCGATTTGACTACTGGTTTTGATGTAAAAGTTCGCGAGAAACACGATGGTGCCACTGGTTTTCTCTAAAATTAACTCCCAAGCTCAAAAAAAGCTCTCAAGTTGAGGCCAAAATGGAGGGGATATCCCACGCTATCCTGAGAGTCCACCTCTACATCAAAAAGAATTCTCCATGCAAAGATAGGGTGCAATTACATTGACAGGGCTGCCACTTTATTTGGGGAATCTAAAACTAAAAAAATGGCAACCCTGCTAATGTATCTGCTCCCTATCTTTGAATGGAGAGATTGTCTTGATGTAGAGGTGGACTCTCAGAATAGCGTGGGATATCCCCTCCATTTTGGCTTCAACTCGAGAGCTTTTTTTGAGCTTGGGAGTTGACTTCAGAGAAATCCAGTGTTCCTCGCAGACTTTTACAGAAGAATCAGTAGTCAAATCGCAAATTCCTCGCACATGTAACATCAACATCTCCATTGGAACAAAAAAGTTCCGAATCCCGGAACTTTTGCACTGGGAGCACTGCTTTTGCCTTTGTTTGCTCCGGTTCCAAACGAACTTTTGAGTTCAGGTTCTGAGGTCGAGTGACAGGCTGTGCGTCGAAACTCGGCTTAAAATGGCGGACGCACGAAAATACATCGGAGCGCGACCGGACGAAAAAGCTTAGGGCTGCGGATCGCGCAGGGCCATTTCCGAGGGCCCGCTCTGTTAACCCCACCCCCCCCTAACAGTGGGGAGGGGGGAGGGCTCAGTCCGGCTCAAAATTTGGCAATGCAGTTGTTGGTATCGGAGTCAGTGGCTGGCAGATTCTTAAAATGTTGCGTCGTGGAATTCAACCGTGGCTTTGCGAGTAACAGGAGTGCTCTTTACATAGACCGCGTTAAGCAGAAGAGAACCAAGCCACATCAGCTATTGCCAAATTTATGCGGGCATTTTAATTTTATGCAAGAGAACGTTTGTGCGGATTTGTTTGAAAATTTTAAGGAATTTGCTTCGTACTATGTAGAAAATTCACTGAAATTTTGAAAGGAAATGGAAATACGCCTTCGCGTTAAAGGGACGGTAAAATTAAAGTTCCCAATCATGGCCGGATTTACCTACTTGCCGCCCATGGGCCGCCTGTATTTTGCCGCCCTCTTCTCATTCATTTTGAAACATTAATAAAAACCATCAAGTGAACGTGCCGGAGGGAGAAGGGTGCATAAGACGCGTTCACTCGTGTTGGACACATTTTTTGCGTAAGCCCTGTTAACACTACTAGCAACATTTCATGGAACTTCGCGCAAAAGTTCAGTTCCGTAAACCTGTCTCTGTGGGGACAAGACCTTTCATTTGTAAGAAATGAACTGAAAAATTAAGAAAGAACAAACATAAATGTGGTTTAATAATTTTAACTTCCGCCGCCGTGCTGCGCTGACCACACTGTGTTTGGCGCAATGCGTGAAGTCTTCATCTAGTCTTGTAGGCAATGTGCGTTTCACGCCGCGCCGACCGCTGTTGAACGTACTGTGTTTGACGCAATGCGTGAAGTATTCATGCAGTCTCATAGGCGCTAATATGTGTTACATGTCGACCGCCGCGTCGAGGGCTTCTCCTTTTCATCTCAAGTCCTCGTCATCATTTCTCTTTGCGCTGCGCCGCTCCAGGCCAAATTACGCGTTTGGTTTCTCTCTTAACTCAACTAATTAAAGGCGCGCAGTCTTTTGCATCACCGAAATACGACAAAATTAGAAATTAATGAATTCTCAGGAAATGAGAGATTTTGTCACCTTTTCTTGTTTGTAATTTTTTTCTGAATCCGATTTTTTTGTACCTGCATTTAAAAAATTGCAAAATTTGCCGCCCCCTAATTTTGCCGCCATGGGCCACGGTTCATGTGGCCACCCCTTTATACCGGCCCTGTTCTCAATTAAAATCGGAAATTGCTGATTTGCCTTGGTTCCTTCGTGCTAAACGCGGTCCAACTCAGGTTAATTCATCTTTCTGACGCAAAGGCGTATTTCTAGTTCCTCGTGAGCTCTAAAAAGCTTAGAGTTATGCGATACTAAAGAGCTCAATTCAAAAAGCGGTTTACGCCCATAAGGTGAAGGAGCGACAAATTGCGGTCAACCGCAAATTTGCTCAACCTAGCCTCAAAATTCAGTTAAAAATCGAGTCAATATTGTTCTTGGCTCCTTTGCCGGCTTGGAGCTTCATCTCCGCAGCTACCCAAACCCACCTGTAAGTTTGTATTTCAGTGTCGAAAATTTGAGGTTTCCAAATCGTCACCTTCCGGCCAAAGTATCACAAGCGCCACGTGACGTTTCAGAATTTCCGCAGCCATTATATTTTTTCGCAGAGAAATTGCTCAACGAAGTTGTCTGATAATTTCACTGAATTTTCTTTGTACTGCCGATAAAACTCAGTGAAATTTCAAACAGGTTCAACCACCAATTTTTCTGTTCAAAAATAAAATGGCAGCTTACTTTGACTCATATTTTAGTGTTAAAGAGAACGCCGTATAAACCTTCATGCGTTCTCATATTTCCTTTGACAAAATACCAATTGAGTGAGACAATTTCGAGAATTTTTTTTTTTTTTTTCAAAATTTTGAGACAATTGTATTCGCAATTTAAACGAAAATGCCTGAGAAGTCCAATGAAAAATGTACATAACTTTCCTCAAAAATTGATCTTCTATCCGAGAGGATTTGACAACTGTCGAATGGTCATACCGTCACCATCCGGCCAAAGTATCACAAGCGCCATGCGACGTTTCAAAAGAGGGTTATTCATCTAGGCGAACAATGTACCCAGCCCGGAATGTACGAAACTTTGTAGCCTGATAGTACTAGTTGAGAGAGGCTTATCCCTAGCTCCGTTTTTGCAGGAACCCCAGGGAAACAGCGTTGCCATTTTTTAAAGTCGTAACCTTCAAACATCCATAACTTTCGCAAAAATGCAGTTACAGAGCTCGTATTTATACCAAAAAACGCAAAAAATTACGTTCTATCGACTTATGCAAAAGAAATTTTAATTTGACTCCACTGTTGCCACGTTTCGGTCATTTTTTTAATTTTCGTAATTATTTAAAATCACGTTACCGCCTAAAAAAGTGTTTGCGGTTGGTGGGGATTGAATAAAAACCTGTCGGAATTATTGTTCGTTTGATTCCGCATCCATTGATATATTATACTTTTCTGAGAGACTTAGGGAACACGAGTTATAGCGATTTGAAAATTCGGCAACACGCCCGATGCCCGATATTGACGCTCGTTTCGGTACGTTTTGCGACTCCGTGTTAAAGCAAAACGCCTAGACCAAGCAAAATTCGAAAAGTCAGCCCATGATTTGCACTTTTTTGAAACTTTTACACGATTTTTAAGAATTCAAGTAGCGCCGGTGTTGCCGGTTTTCAATGAAAACCACCGCTGCGATCACAATTTAAAGTAGTACTCATTTAATCACGTCCAGCTACATTTGTTAACCTAAACTGACCATTTGTGACATGGTGTTCACAACATTGCCTAATTTCCGTCGGAATTCGCGTAGAGGCGGGGTTGCCAGTTTTCATGGAAACCGCCACCGCAATCACAAAAAAAAATGTATTACGTATTTAATCACGTTCAGCCTTATTCTGTAGTTGGAATTGTTTATTTATCGAATCGATGGTTTCTGCTATCTCTCTGCAACGGCGGTGGTGCCCGACAGTAACGAGATATCGATATTGTATAGAGATCAAGAGCAATGGATCTAGGTCCCCTGCCAAAACTACTCATCGGACCGCTTGAGTGATTTGTGGGCTTAAATTTCGATATCTCGTTACTGTCGGGCACCACCGCCGTTGCAGAGAGATAGCAGAAACCATCGATTCGATAAATAAACAATTCCAACTAAAATAATAAATTAAAAATAAAATGGCGGCAGAAATTTTGAAACGTCGCATGGCACTTGAGATACTTCGGCCGGATGGTGTCGAGATGTTGATACGACGTTATTCCTGAGGACAGAAGGATAGGGGGAGGGGGGAGGGGGGAGCATGAAAGCGATGACGATTAGGTACGTTGAACGGTTCTATGATGTGGTGCGCGCCCTTTGGAGGGAATTTGCATATTTTCTAGAATTAAAATCGACGGCGAGCCTAAGCACACTTGAAATAATTTTCAGGTCGTCGGGAGCCCGCCCCCTCACCCCCCCTCCAGGGGCCTTAACGAGGGCTCCAGTGCTGGTGCCGTGCGCCGCCGCCGCGCCAAGGCAGTTTCGGCACGCTCTACTTGAAATGCAAACCTAATCTCGCGTCCCGGCGATGCCACACAGCTCGCAAATAGTTTACCAGGAAGGAGCCAAATTTTAAAGGCTTGCCTCAGAGATAAATGGATTGCATTTTGCAAAAAGTAACCACTAGCATTGCAATGATGCTAAGATTGTGCAACTTCATCCTTTGCAATAAAATTGCGGAAATTGTGAAAAACTATGAAATTTAGATGGTGATTTTTGTCTTAAATTTACAGTTTTTAGCGAGTAAAATAGAAACTATTAAGGGATAATCGGGTTTTTCCTCCAAGACAAAAGAAGTTGCACAATCTTAGCAACATTGCAATGCTAGTGGTTCCTTTTTGCAAAATGCAATCCAAATTATATGCCATTGTATTCCTTGAATAGAAATAGTAACTCTTATTAAACACTGGAAAAAAGTCTCTTGGATCCAAAAGCCAGACTCTCGAAAATTTAACACGAAAAAATGATCTTGATGTTGTGATGAAACTGTACCAGAATTTCGGTGAATTAGAAAATAATGGAGTGATTAGGAAAAGGAATTCTTCCGATTGCGACGCACTGAGCATCGAGTCAATAGGAAAGGTCGGACAAAATTTGGAAACTTCAAACGCTTATAACTCCGTTTATACAAAATTTTGAGGTTCTAGAAGTGGTTCCATTGGTTTTCTCGTGAAATTTTCTCCTAGAAACACCCCTTGCAATTTAAAATGTGACGAAAAGAACATCAAAATTTGCAGCTTTAGTCAAAAATGTCATGTCCGACCTCTCCAATTGACTCAATCCACTGCGCGACGTTGGTATACACCCCTCGTTTTTTCCTTAATTTCTCCAAAAAAACTAACTGGCATTTTCTCTTGAAATTTTCATCTGAAGGTTAGGGTTATTTTAAGTTTTACTCCCCTTATTAGCCAAATTTCTGTGTTAAAATTTCTCTCGAAGTAGCGGAAAAAATATATTCTCTGCGCGAACTTTATGGTGTTCCATTGGAACCGAACCATGATACATGTTTCGTGTACATACATTTATTTTCCATTGTAGATTTTAGAACATATTTGTCCTTAAAAAATTTTAACACTTAATTAAAAAACTCACGCTTTCACTTTGTTTTATCTGAATGTTTGGTTGAAAGCGTAAGTTTTTTAATTAGTGTCAAAAGTAATGGCTTTTACTGTTCTTTAAATATCGACCTTAAGCGGAAAAGTTAGTATTTTTCCCTTTCCCGAAAATGTCCCAATAACCTAGGGGACGTTACTCAAAAGACATTCCTCATCCACATTCTAGAATACCACTGATAAAACGTATATTCAACAAAGAAGTATATTCTGCCGCAGCCTAGAATCCCTCTGCGGAAAGTTGGTAGTTTTGAAAACGCCTTCAATTGCGACGTGATACCTCTCGCATTCCGGAGAGTCCGAATAGTTGTATCATTGCGCCTTAGCAATGCGATGGAAGATTAACATTGATGTAACCTCCACGCTGGCCTTATCGGTTTTCCTTTGCCGCCATTGCAATTTTGCCCGCAGGAAAAATGCCATACGAGTTTACGCGTGTTGCAAAATTATCTCGGATGAAATATTTAATTTTGAGGAATACATCGTATATTTTTCATCAAAATTGTCTAGTACACTAGCTTACGAATAAAATTGCCTGAAAAGTTGGACCACGTTTAATAGAAAGGAACAAAATTAGTTAAAAGAAGAAAGCTATTGCCAAATTTAACTATGCGATGTAATTTTTAAAAAGAGAACGCTGGTGCGGATTCCTTTGGAAATTTCAAGGATTTTGCTTCGTACAATGCAGAAAATCCACTAAAGCTTTCACAAAAATCCACACAACCGTTCTCATGGACCAAATTAAATTGCCCAATCAAATTTGGCAATAGCTGATGTTGATTGGTTCCTTCCTGCTTAATGCGGTCCAACTTCCATAAAGCATCCACAAGTCTAGAAAATTCCGCCCGCATCAAAAGACATTACGCAACGCCCGGGCATACATACGGCGTTATTCCTTAACATACACTGGAGCATTTCCGAGAGTCACGCTTGCTCATTTTGGGCGGAGATCATTTTCCAAATTCCAATCAACTCCATTCTCTATAAATTTGAGGAATGGCGGAGGGTGAGGGCGGAAAGGGGGCCGTTTCGTATTCAAGGCTTGAAGCGCCGAATTCTGTAAACCCGTCGATGGAATCACCCCTCTGCGTCACTTCACGCCTCGGTGCTTGCTCGCGCCATTAGAGGCGGGGACAGGAGAACAGAGAATTTCCACCACCGACGGACACTCAAACCATCTTCGCAGATAGGAATACGTGCCCAACGCAATTATCATACTTAGTGCAATCGACTATCCAGCTGCATAACTACCAGCGGGCTGATTGCTGAAACTGGTAGACAAAGCGATAGACAAAGAAGGCATCGACGGTGTAAGTCGGAAATCACATAACTCGGTTTGCAACGTCGCAGACTTCCTGTCATACTTTATTTTTTAAATGGAAAATTACTCAACGGCAATTCTTCAAAACTGCCGTGATTTTTCTGCTCTGTCTTCGGCGAGTCACATGTGTCACACTTTGTCAAACACGCAACGTAAAGTTTCTTGGGTACAGACTTACGGAACAAAGGGTCTACCAAAAATGAAAGCGCAGAACCATGCATAAGTTATATTCGGAACATTTATACAGAGGTCCGGCAACACGGACACGAGCCGAAATCGCTCGCGCGCTCGAGTGTCGCAGTACGTTACCTAATTAGGACTTTGACTCTGCGCGATGCACTTATTTGGTCATTCTGCTGAGCCCCGAACTTTTGTCAGCAAGTTCTGTCCCCTCTCTGGCCCAACTTACGCCCATGACGCAAATTGGCCCGGTCATTGTTCATTATAAAAGCTCGGTCACCTGAGCCTAAGTCAATCGTCGTCTCTCGTTCGGAGATCCCCCGTTAGGCCCGGTTCCCTCTGCCATTACTTGTGTGTCTCTACCCCATTTAATGTGTTAGTTGTATTATTCTTGTGATTTTAATAAACTCTTTGTATTCGTTACATCGATCTTATTAATTTGATCCGAGCATTATTGCTCTGGCGCAGTTGCCACACTGCTATTAAATTATCCCAAACTTAACTCATATAACGGCGGTTTTGCGTTTGTGTTAATGAACGCAGGACCGCATTATAGCACTGTCGATGTACTTGGACCTCTTCTTTTATTCTGCCTGGCGAATCTGAGCGACAGCTCATTGCATTGCCAGCATAATGCGAATAATTGAGAGTTTACGCCTCGCGCCATAGCGCCTTCAATTTTGCAGATACAACAAGGACATCTATCAAGCTCGAATAGTTGTATCTCTGCCCCGCACGGTCATCAACGCGCATTCTTTCTTCCCTCGTTCTACTTCCATATTCTGCCGTGCTAAGGAAGAACGCCGCATGAACATTCGAGAGTTGCCAAATTTCCTCTCAGAAAATAGTTATTTTTGAAGGAAGTTATGAATATTTTTCCTTGAAATTTTCAGGAACTGTAGGTGATATTGCGAATAAAATTATCTGAAAAATTGGAGGAAAAATGTTTGCAAATTTTCCAGAAAATTCGTGATTTACCGAAGGAAATTTGGCAACGCCTGAAGGTTCGTACGGCGTTTTTCCTTAGCACGGCAGAGCGGTCCTGCGTCCCTACAAATGAGTGTTCCACATGAAGATTCGAAACGGTAAACGTTGGATCGCTCCCCAGCGGTTTTTTGGAAATGCAGAGTCACTATGGTACGGTTCTACTTTACCTCTCGGACCTTCATGTCAAAGACATTGTGAACATCCTTCCAGAGCTACTCGGCACCCGAAGAACCACTGACCTCACATGCACTGCGCCCACATTGTGGTACAGGCATGCACCACAATGTCTCTTGAGTGCATACAGATCAGAGGGTCAATAGAGAACGGAAACGCGGGGCTGCATTACAGCGGTAATGCGTTCACTGACGCAATACCGCGAATATACGGCTCTGTATTTCCGTTTTCTGTTGAACATTTGTTTCGGAACATTCAATGTTGAACATTCGGTTGTTATTGCACTCGCTGGTAATATAGTAGAAAAGTTGAGCTTTTGAGGTTGAATTCCACCGTCGTGGTTCGAGGAAAAGGAAGAATTTTGCAAAGTGTTCGCATCCTTCCCCTGAACTCACCGCTAACGACGACTGCGTCTCCATTCCCGGAAGATGCGATGCCTTTTCATGGGTCCGGTGACCAATATTTTACTCTCCTTTCCCCCAGTCCAAAATGGGGTAGCGCTATACTACGGAGTTAAGGGATCACTCCGCACAGACAATCACGCGTTGTCAATTTTTTTTGGATGAAATATAAATGAACCGGAGAAATTGTGAATTTCTTTCTATTCATTACTTTTTCATAGAATTTTCCTCACAATTCCATCTGCTGCATCGGTTTCTGTTAGAAGAGAACAAATTCACAAAATCAAATGTTACAGAATCAGGCAAACACTTAATTTCCTCGTAGGGTAAAATAATTACCTAATAATTTGCTGAAGGTCCCGAACACTCCAAAAGGTTCTGAAATAATTTTTTTGGGTGGTGAATTTTTTTAATATGAGTGCCCTTTGAGGTTAATTTGAAATTAGTGACTTACGTCCTATTTTGAGATAACGAAAGAAAACAGACATTTTTAAATGAAGAAAGTAGATGTAAATAAGAGAGTTCGTTACTGCTTAATCGCTCAATTATGATATTTAACAAGAACATGGAAGTAAAACCATAAGAGGAAGACATACAAAATTCAAAAGCATTGCTTTTTTCGTCAAAATAAGAAAATTACGATTTGGAAATTTAATATGAGGAAGTATGATAAAACTGATTTTTCTAAGTTTAGCATTTTAATTTTGTGATCATAGCGCATTGAGAAATAATAGCATTGATTAAAAAAATTAGGTCATAATGGCATAAATCACAGACTCACCCTTTTTTTCTCTCTCTTTTTTAATAAAAAAATGACCTCTTTTAGCTTTTCCATGTTAGAATTAAGACGACCTTCTCTCCCCCCATTTCAGGGGCTTTCACTTCTAGTGCCGCTCTCGTTTCCTCGGAAAATGTCTGGGTACCATTTAGAAGGCTACAACTACGATTAAAAAAAAAATCGAAAATAGAAAATTTTTGACTTACTCCAGTCTTGAACCAAAAACCAATTCCCTTCTCCGTGACAATATCGAAGAAAATCAACCATAATTGGACTTCATTTTGCAGTAAGGAACTATAAATTCCGGCCCGGTTTCAAAACAACGTATGTGCCATTATCTTCCCAATGAACATACGTGTTTTTTAGATAAGACAGAATTTATAGCTCCAAATTGCAAAATGCAGTCCAATTTTTTCAAAGGTACAAATTTATTGGCGGTAGTTTGGCAGCATGGAAATGTTGATAAGGCGTTTTTCCGTGGGTGGAGTAGAGTTAATTAGCTTGGGTGCGGTGGCCAAAACGGGGATCAAGTTGCGGAGGATTCTTGGAATTCTTGCTGCCCGCTCACGTATCGCTTTCGAGAGGGGCCCACTTCAGACCTCAAACCCCGGCTCCGCTTTGGAGAGGAGGATGCTCATGCTCCTCGCTTCGAGTTTGCTCCGGAGCCGTTGTGCTTACGCCCAAGACACGCAGGAGTTAAAAAAACGGATACTCCTGCTTTCACGCGAAAGATTCCGAAGTAACACCGATTTCCGGAAACGTATTCCGATTTGCCAAAGTTCCGAGAAAAATCCCAATTGCTTAAAAAATTCCGGGGGAAAATTCTGAAATACGCCCAGACTGAGGCCCGAAGATCGTCAAATTTGATGAAAGAGTCCCTAAACCTGATCAAATAAATGGTCAAACTGGCGAAAACCCGCAAATTTCGAGGAAACTCCGGGAAAAGTTTCGATTAATTGAAAAGTTCCGAATTTCGGAATTTATTCCGGGAAATGGCACTGACATGGCACTGAAAGACTGAGATCAGGGAGATTTACAGATGGAATTTCTGTCGTGCTAAGGAAGAACGCCATATGACTATTCGAGAGTTGCCAAATTTTCTCGAATAAAACACATATCCGTGAGGAACTTCTTGCAAAGTTTTCTTTGACATTTTCAGATATTTCAGAGTAAATCGCATACTAAATTTTCTGATAAATTTGAAAAAAATATTCACAATTTTCCCGGTAAATTTTACTTTTTTTATGGAAAGTGGCAACATCTGAAAGATCATACGGCGTTTTTCCTTAGCACGGCAGATTTGTTGAATGGGCTGCAACACAAACTTTGAAATCAAGCCTCACAGCGCAAATTCAATTTCCTAAGACGTTTCGCTGAATTGGTCAGTTGCATTGGTCACAGAACCGTGTTTTGATGCTTGATTCTTGTAGATCAGCTAGAAATAATTAGATCCGCCCGAACAACAACTTTCTACGATCAATATTATCTGCGATATCGCCCAATGAAAAGTCGAGTTTTTGACGTCATCAACCGCGGTAGAGACACCCTTGGTGTCTTCCACTTTGCTTTCATCCGTCGGTGTGACGCACATTTACAGTGATGATTTAACGTGAAACTTGGCTTTTTTGAAGTGAAAACCCCTCCCCAAGGTTTTGATGAAATGACGTTACTGAATGTAAATAATCAGTCCCCTACTCCTGTCCTGAATAAGCTAAATATGTAACTGTGATGCGGATTATTCTGTAGTTACTCGACAGTTTCCGGACTAAATACGGATCATTTGGATTGCATTTTGAGATTAGGAACTACAATTTCTGGCTTATTTTGGAAACAGCATTCGTGCCATAAGTCACCCTATGCAGGTACGGTACAAGCCTTTAAATATGAGCATGACATCTTAGTTCTTAATTCTAAAATGTGGTCCATTTGCAAAATTATCTGCGAACCATTTTGCGGATCTTTCGGAGCTCTTTCCGCGTGTCCCTTGACGAATCCAAACGGAAGCACTACCAGTCATGTGTGTGATGGATGCGAAAAGCGCAGCATGCATCGGAGCCTCATCGCGCCAGGGTTTAGAGAGAGAGAGAGGGGGGGGGGGT
>NW_017566832.1:3506935-3556160 GCF_001854935.1 Bemisia tabaci | reverse complement strand
GAAATAATAGCGCCCCGGCCGCGGAGACACGCCGGGAGGGAGGGGGAGGGGCGCGGGGGGAGGGGGGAGGGAAGGGGGCGGGGGGGCTTTTATTAAACTTGAAACTTGTTAATTGCGTAGAACGGCGGATAAGTAGCGTGAAAGATGCAAGATGCACCGCGTCGAGTGGGGAGGTGGTGCTTCACTCGTATCAGCGAGGATACGTACACTCGAGGTGAGGCTTACAATAAGTGGATTTAGTTTAACAGGGAGGAACCAGGTTTCTTGACAAACAAGGGGTCTCTTAGTTATAATGGGAGAAATTGATTTACATCATTATTTGGTTGGTTCCTTTCTCTGAATTGATTTCACTGATGGGAGATCTAAGCTGGTAATCTATTGTGCGCGTAGCTTCTTTCTCTCATTCACTTGCCTTTTTTAGTATTTAGGAGAGGGGAATCAAGTTTTTTATAAAGATTAAAACAAAATTATGATTGGTGCTGCATTTAGACGTATTTGCGCCGAACAGAACTGTAAACGAATCAAAAAGATACGGTGTGCTCTAAAAAGCTGCATGAGAATCAATATGAACGTGGGCGTGATTCCCTTTGGGGGAATGTAAAAGCGGGATTTTACATTCTAGCGAACATAACTAAGCGCGATCAACCGTGTGCGACACTCGTGAGCCGTGGGCATAGTGAAAGAACGTTATGATGAGGGATCATGAGTTAAAGGAGACGACGAACGAGGGCGGTGACGACTTTGTCGCCGCTGACGTCACTGGCGCTTTATAATTCCCATTCATTTTCAAGACCATCGACTAACGAGGACACCCCTTCTTTTACACAGCTGTCTCTAGTTCCGTTTAGCAAAAATACGTCTTCTTTTGAAAAAAAAATAAATAAATGCAATTTAATGAGTCGAATTTCGACGTTCTAAGTTGGATCCTCAGATTACCACCGCGGGTTGCGCGCGCGCCAGCCGTTAAATCGCGCTGAAATTTCGCGGGAAATGAAATTTCATTCTGCATCCCTGGTCATTCCACTGTCCGTACGCTCCCTGTGCACCGACGTACACTGACCATTCCCCGCGAGCCACAGCACGCTGCCCTTCATCACATTTGGATTTTTCGAGGGGCGAGCGGAAGAGGGGGGAAGGGGGACGGGGGGGAGGGGGAGGGGAACACATTCCGAAGGCGCGAAAGCCGGGGAGTCGCCGCTCGCGTCTCCTAAATCAAAGCGGGAGCACTCCTGCTCCGGGGAGGGGAGGGGGGTCGGGAGCGGCNNNCGGGGGGGGGGGGCGAAACGCGGGGGCGCGGAAATTTCTCAATTCGACTGAGCGTTTTGAAACGTATGAATTATGTAAATGCATGTCCGACATGGCATTCGTATAATAGTGACTCGGAAACTATTCCGCGGAGCGGGCGAAGTTTCGCGCGTTTCAAACGAAATTAACGCGCGCGTCGGGATTATTATATTTCCTGCGATCCTCGCGAAAGGGTGAAATTTTCTCGGCCTCGGAGAGGTATCGCACGGCGCTTCGATCCAATATCCTGCCGAGAACAATGTCATCCACACCCGAGGAGGGTCTCGCCTCGAGGAGAGCCTCCCGACCCTCCCGTTGCCAAGTCCACCGAGTAAAAAAAAAATCCCTCCGAAAATTTTGGGTCCATTAACATAGACTAGAGTACCTGTATACGGGAGAGTATTGCCATCTCAATCCTTTTACTATACAGAAAAAGTGTGCCGCTCTCTTATTGGTCGGCTATCATGAAACCCTAAAGTTGAACCAATATAAACAAACCCCACCCCCTTCCTGCTCCTAATTTCGCCAATTGTAAACAAACAAGATGGTGACAAAGCTCTACAAAGTTCTGGACATGATTTTGGATGTGATGGAAATGTTTTAACATCCAACACTGGAAAAGAAAACACATTGGATCTAGAATCCAGACTCTTGAAAACGTTGACAAGAAAAAATACTCTTGATTCAATCGGATTTTTGCTTGAATCGAAACGAAATCTGCTTCAATTAAGAGGCTTGGTTCTTGATTTCAGCTAGATTCTGATTGAATCAAGAGTACTTTTTCTTGTCGATGTTTTTAAGAGTCTGGACTCTAGATCCAATGTGTTTTTTTTTTTCAGTGTACCTGTACATGGGAGAGAATTGCCATCTCAATCCTTTTAATACAGAAAAAGATTGACAATCTCTGATTGGTCGGCGATCATGGAGCCCCAAAGTTGGACCAATGTAAACAAACCCCACCCCCTCCGCTCCTAGTTTGGCCTAATATAAAGAAACAAGATAGCGACAAGTTTCTACAAAGTTCTGGACGTGATTTTGGATGTGATGGAGAATTTTTTATGATAAACTTCTAAATTGAGTTCGGAGTGACTTTTGATGGCTATTTCTGCCGATAATTAACCTTTGAGTATGATTATCATTCATTTCTCAGCCGATAATAAGTATTCCTCCGGGTCGAGTTTGTTTACATTGGTCCAACTTTGGAGCGCCATGATAACCTCAAACTGATGAACCAATCAGAAAGCAGCACAGATATGGCAATACTCTCCCGTATACAGACTCTAGGTCCATTGACATAGACTGATTTAGTGACTACGCCATTCGATATAATATCAGACTCTCGGTTCAGACCGAGACAAACTAACATAACCTCGTGTACAAATTCTTCGTAAGTTATTTGTGTTAATTTATTACGATTTGGTCATTGACCGGTCATAAATCAATTAAAGACTCATTAAACACGAGAAATGTCGATTGTTGCGAAGAGGTTTGATCCTCTGCATTTCCCATGTCAGCCATTTTCGACGATTCAACCATGCTACGTAAAATATTGAAGATGTTTAATTAATACGAAAGAAGATAGTCTTTTTTGAGAAAGGAAGACTTTTGGGGAGGGACTGGTCCAACAGTTCTTGTTTTTTGTCTCTGCTCACTGGAGAAACAACATGTTCCGACAGTAGCCTGCCCTGAGGAAGTGTCGTTCGAGACCCGCAACGAATGAAAAAATGAAGAGCGCCCTCGAATTTTTACCCGCAACACGCATATCCATCGAGCTCGAATAGTTGCATCCAAGCGCCGTTAGTAAAGCGCATTCCTTTGGCCATCTACTTAGGTATTTCCTGAAAACCCTCTCATGAATAACCGTAGTTTTTTCGATAAATCGACGGTCAAACACTCAAACCACGTATATTGTTGGCGTTATTTTAAAAGCTTCACATCTGTTTTAATTTCTTACTAAAGAAAGACGCAATGAAATGAGAGAATATACCGGAACACGCGTCGTTTGTGTTATAATTTACAATTTATGTTGATCTTTTGTTTTTTTATGATTTTTGTGTTTTGTTCTTGTTTAATTTTCTCATTTCATTGAGAACAACACGCGAGATACATTTCTCTATTTAGAAAAAATCAACCCGTTATAGAAAATTGAAAAACAATCAGTGGGTTTCATAGCTATTATGAGTTCCATTTTCATGAAGAAAGAAGGAAAGGTCCTTCAATTGAGGGGCTTGGAGGACAGGGCGCATAAGTGCAGTTTTTGAAACAATTGAGATATTAAAAATTTCCAGTAAAACTAGTTTTCATGCATATTCTGTGAAACATTTGCTCCCTAATTCCAATTTTTGAGCATCAAAACATCAGTTCGAACTTTTTTTCCGCCATAAGGATCGATGTTATTTCGAAACTTCAAACACGTTTCTCTCGAAATAGAAAAAACTGCACGTACTCGCCTTGTCCTCCAAGCCCTTAAGTCAACAAGGCTAAAATACAAAACACAAAAGCAGGACGTTTCGGTACCTTACGGCACCATTATCATCAACTGCTAAGATAAAATTAAAAATAAAAAAGAAATTAAAATAGAAACCAGCCCTCAAGTCATTTAGATTAAAATTTGAAGTGTAAAACTGCTTTTACGACGATTAAAATGAACTTTCACCGCAAGAAAGCATATTTTCTCCGGAATTTAGCTCCTTTCTACTAAACTAAATGCACATTCCGTAGCGGCAAAATTCGTAATTCGTTAATTCGCGCCATTCATATTAGGCGTCGGAATCCGAGAACTTGTTTTAAAAAGTTGGCGGGAGGAATTTTCACGCGGGGCTTGATTAGCCGGGATCATTTTTCATGGCCTCAAGTCACCGCACCGGTCTTCGCAGACTCGATTCCTCCGCTTAATTATTATTTATAATTTTCTCTTCCCGCTGAGCAGAATCATGAATATGCGGGGAAAATCGGTGTCGTTAGTGGCAATTCTACCGCGAGTACTCCTCAAGTTGTGCTCGCTTCGACGACGACACCGTTGACAGATTGTGCGATGAAACGCGGATATTTTACGAGGCTTAAAATAGAGAAAAGCGTGGTTTGCGATATATCGATCGGCCTGCCATTTAAATATATGGAAAAGGATCGAAGGACAGGGTGTTCGCGACGAACAACTTAATAATCGATTCTTTACCATGACTTCAAAGGGAGGAAAATCGATGATCGTCGATTCTCGCCTCGCCACTGAGAGAAAATTGTTGAAAAATCAGCACTATATGGCGGCTATGGACGACTATGGCGACCGAGACGAAGTTCGTGAATAAATAATGGCGACGGTGCCTGGCCCCGGCCCCCGGCTCCCGGGCCTGTCAACCGTCTTCTCCGGCTTTGCTACCCCCCCTCCCCTCCCCGCGGAGAATCCTGACCCTCAACTCAAATAAGTAATTAATTAAATTCGCCGACAATCAGATTTGTCGTCCTGTCCCGAAGACTCTTCTCTCGGCCCTGGCCCGCATATCGTCAAAACGGCGTAAGTTCATTCTCATTTTGGACGAGAGAACGTAACTTCATTCCGAGGTTGTGAAGCTGACTCGAATAATCCAATTTTTCGCAAAAATATGCTCGTTCAATTTTTGTCGAACAATTTGCTGATTTTGGTATGAAATCAAAAAAGAAGGTAAGAATTTCAATTAAATAAGCCAAATGGACGTATTTCTGGCAAATGGAACTATGTGCATAATGGCGTGAACCCTGAGCCCGATAATAATATATGTATGAAAGGGCATGAAGTTTTTCCCCCTCCGGAGCAATATTGACGGTGAAACTCCCAATCCGCGTATCTCAGTTCGTAACTGTGTAGAATTCCCGTCATTCCTTATTAAGCGCTCAGCCGATAGGCGGCGCTTTTTGATTTCGATTTGCCACTAGAGCTCTAGTATAGTAGGGCGCTCAAGCGATCAAATGGCGCACCAACTCATCGATGCACGATACGCCATTTTTACTTTTTTCTTTTTTGGATTACCTCATTATGCCTCTGTGAATACGATTAAATGCAAATTAGCGTAAGAAATAAATAACAGTCCTAAAACTCTCTTTGCTATGCGGTTTATAGTTATCCTATAATTACTTCTGAAAGTTCAAGATTCGCGTTCTGTTTTCCGAAAACTTTTCCACCGGTGATAACCTTATTCGGAGACCTTAGTAGAATTCGCCTACATCTAGGTTATGTGTCTTTGACCTAGGTACTGGAGAGTATTGCCATCCTTTTGCCCTTCTCTGATTGGTTCATGAGTTTTGGCGTCTTTGGCCCTCTTCTGGCTTAATAAGATCAATGTTCATTTTCTGTAGGTACATAGCCGCGATTCAGATTCAGATGACACTACTCTCCCGTATTTGCTTCTCGCGTCTCGCTTACTCCTTTGTGTTTTCATATTTCGTCCATCTCCCTCCATCCATAATTAATTCCATAATCCATCCGCCTCGTTTAAGATTGTGTTGTGAAATTTAAGATTGTGAAATTGTCTGAAATTTGAAGCATAATATTTTGGAATTATTCAACGTATGTCGTGTCTTGTCTTCAGACTCGTTCTGCCCACCTCGTGAAGTTTGTGAAAGTTTCTGAAGTATAATGCTGTGAAATTATTTGACCAATTATCATGCTACCTCAGAGACTGTTTTAGTGTTTTTGGGTTAATTAAAGTATGTCAGGTAGGAGATCTGCCATTTGCGATACATGCAAAATGCTTCATTATACTAGTGTACCACAGTTGTTCTCAAGCACCAATTACAACACGGTTTGCATTTTTATGCTGAATAGCATAGATAAACGACTGGAGCATTTTGCGCAGCTCAAGCGCAGGGATTTGTACCTTCGTAATTGTCACCACCTCATCGCTGCAAATTATGAAAAGGACCGCTCGAGTGTATCCTTGATCATAGAATATCTGTTATTCTCAAAGCGATGTCGTCATCACATCCCTGTCAGTTCACAACTTCTAATTATTGAGTTTAACTAGGTGTCAAAAAATCTGAGATATCTGAAGTAGCAGAAAATTGTGTACTTTCAAAGTCTAAGATTTTTTGCGGCACCGACAGTTTCATAAATCTTCCTTATAACACTCTACTCTGAAACCGCTACATTCTACCTCTCACATTGCTCCATAACAAAGGTATGTGTTAGCCTCTTATTTGTACTAAAAATTCTAGGTTTCATGACTCATTTACTCATTCACTCTCTGGTGAATTTGGTTCCGTCAGATTCATTGCAAGACACCTTATGTGTTATCTCCGCAGACCTAACACAGACATTTGAACGCTCAATGAGAGCAAAATTTCAACTGGCCTGTTGTCTACTTTTCAGTAAAGAGGGTAAATAACCTTCCTTAAGGACTCGCTTTGAGACGATAAAACAAGGTTTCTCCATTACTTACCGTAAGACGATAATAAGTGTTCCACCAGACTATGTAGGAGATGAGGTTGAAAGTTACATCACCTCCATGTGTGAGGAAGTTTTCTTACCTACAACCTGATTTTATGACTTACAATAACAAAAGATACTGCTTTCGCCTGGCATTTTTTCATGCGTCGCATCGTCTAATAAACGGGGACCTACATTTACTTGATTCCATGAATAGGTAAAATGGCTCAGAGAGAATTTCGTCGAATGATCACTACGGCCATCTCTCATCCAGTTGGAGAACTTTTACTTACCTTTGATTAAAAAATTCATGAACCATAGAGTTTTTGGAAATTGAGTACACAATATTATTGTGAAAGATTTTTGAGGTTGAGTCTTTGTTTACATTCTCAAAGTATCAAAAGTTCTACAGTTTCATCGTGTTTCCTCCTAACTTTATCAGCTTATGAGCAATGGCTCCTAATTTACTCAACTCCTCAGCAGGCCAAAACTCTATACCTCTACAGATACATATGAGAATCATGCGTTTCAACGAAACCTACGAGTCCTCTTATCATCACTCAGGAACCACCGATCTTTTCTGCAGGTGTCATGGACCATTCATGACAAATACTGTTGCAACCACCCTTATCCTAGGTACATATCTATGCATAGTAATTCTAGTGATCAGCTCCATACTCACAATGTAATTTCTGTAAAATACAGTTGGACGGTGGAATTACCAGACCCCGTATCTCGGTTTGCGACGTTGTAGACTTCCTTTCATACTTTCTTCTTTACACGGAAAACCAACCAACATCAATTTATAAAAACTTCTGCAATTTTTCTTCTCTGTGCAAAGAAAACTCTGTGAAAACCAAGGAGGAAAAATGATTTGTTCTCTGTCAAAAGAATAAAATGGGAGCGGAGATTTTTAAGCACCGCAAACGAGATACATGGTCTGCTAGTTTCACTGTTGACTTGTTACGATATACCTATACCTACAATATCCCTATAGATTACATTGAAGATATTACTGTCCCTGTAACAGTGACTGATTCGAATGTTATCACAGTAGAGGGTTTCAGATATTTGGGCCAGCATGGTTTATTAATTACACAGAACGTAAGTTACCTTTATAAATTAAGGCGTAGAGGCAACTTCTGCCTTTGGTTGGCCAGAAATTTCTGTAAACGCATTTAAATTCCTAAAATTTATGAGAAATTCCGAATCTACTAAATGAAAGCAAGGATTTCAGGAGAACATGATTAACAATTTGCTGTCAGAAGGAAAACTGCGGAAGGAAAGTGGGAAAGATTTTTCACTAAGGCTCAACATAATATGAGGAGGAAAAAATGAATGTAATTTCCGTTTACCCTGGTTATAATTCTGGTATTGCAAGAATTCTCTTTCTCTATTTACGTAATTACGTATTAGATTATTGTATTGTATGAAATCCTGTTATCACGAAGACAGAGTATCATAGAGCATAAACAATAAACATAGGAAAGGTTGTGTCTGATCATGAGTCATTAGAAGGTTTTAGCGTAGTGTGCTGCAACCTAGCGGACACATGGTGCCTTCGATTCGCGAAAAGTTACCTTCAGTACTCACAATCAGTTGCAGTTGATTGATTTCGTTTATTGTCTCATCATTTACCTATTAATATTTATATTTCGTTCATTTATTTACTTTCGCCTCGTTAAGTGATACGTTCATCTTTGATACATTTTCTTCAAATGATCTAGAAAAGTTATTTTTTTGGAGCCGTAATAGTTTTCTCTGTTTTTATGAGAAATCGAGGATTTTTTAAGTATTAATATTTCGGTACTTAAGTAATGGATCATTATTTTTCTTATGGATCTTGGATTTTTTTTCGGGGGGGGGGGAGGAAGCACAATTTTAGATGTTTTAATTATTGCAAATTTTAACATACTCAGTTAATAGGTAGTAAATTAAATCTGGGACTCATTAAAATTGCGCTCACCGCTGAGCGCTTCTCTAATACCCACGTATTAGAGCTTTCCCGCTTGTTTTTTAAATTGGAAATAAGAAGAAAACTAGAGGTATTCATCGCAGGGTTTTCATGAAATACCTGCTCAGATGGTCACAGGAACGCGCATTACTAACGGCGCCTTGATGCAACTATTCGAGCTTGATGGATATGCGTGTTGCTGGTAAAAAATTGAAGGCGCTCTCACTTTTTTTTTCACTGCGTATCTCAAAAGAGTCAAATGATAATTCCTCAGGGCAGGATATATTGTCAGAACATATTGTTCCTTTTGTGAGCAAAGATGAAAAAAACCCGACTGTTGGACCATGCTAGGAAAAGACGCCGTGTAACATGCAAACGTTGCAAAACTTGCTCTGTTTTAATGGCGAAACTACAGTAACGCGCATCTATTATCGGTTTGCTGTGTTTTAGACTCTCTGTACGTATCATATTTTTCTCTCAAATGAAAAAATAGTCGGTATCATTTTATGAGAATTCTCTGATTTTCAACTCTGTTTAAGGAATACTCTATGCATAGTTCAAGCAATATAGCGCTGGTTAGTTCTCGTTTGAGGAAATAAAATGGGAGCAGAGCTTTTGAAACACCGCAAACTAGATACTCTCGTGCCTGTAGTTTTACCCTCGATATCGTCGCTTCTCTGACGTAAGGGCGTACCTCAATTTCTACGTGAGCCCTGTTCTTCATATAATCCCATGCTTTTCAAGGCTCACGTGAAAACAGAGATACGCCCTTATGTTAGAGGAGCGACGATATGTGACCGTTCACGGAAGAAGGAGCCCCAGTTCACGGGAGCAAAAGTTCCAGCTGAGCGATTTCAGTCAAAAATATGGATTTTAATTTTTCGATGGCAAACTCTCTCCAGTGACCTAATTGCGAGTGCTTTCATTCATTTTTATGCAGACGGAGGGCGTTAGGTTGTATTTTAAACTTGCAATTTTATGCGTTACAATTTTGAGCATAGAAGACCAGAACCCCAACCAGCTGTATCTTGAAACCACCCTCTTTGAGCTGCAAAAAAGTTTGATTTGACATTTTTGAACGGTTTTCGTCCCAAAATTTTCGAAGTGCTTTCATCTAAGTGAATTGGCCCTTAAACAAGGACTAAATTAAAGCTTATACGTAGCTTGAGTTTTTTCTTCAAAATTTCACAAGAAAAATGAATTACGCAACGGGAAGTCTGAAAAATAACTCCTTCTCAAGATATAAGTATTTTTTCATTAACGTTGGTTAAATGGCAAAACCCCAATGAAGTCATTTGCATAATCGAACTGTCATCCGATCTACATTTACAAGACTTGTCAATATCTCATTCAGTGGCGTGGCGTACTTTGCGACACATCGATTGATCTGCCATTTAAACCAATATGGAAAAGGATCGATAAACTGGGTGTTTGCACAAACACCTTAGTAATCGATTCTTTACCGCAGGTTCAAATGGTAAAATATCGATAAATGATCATTCACGCCTTGCCGCTAATCTCATTCAGTTTCAAAACTCTCCGTTGAGTAAATTGCTTTCCATTCGAGATTTTGAAGAGAAAATATGTGACGTTTTCTTCTACTTTAGACCTTGTCTAGGGACCCATTTCCGTTTTAGTGTGCTACCACAAATAGATCGTTTTCGATACATCAAAGAGGTGAGATTGTATCAATATCGATTGGTTCAACATGTAAACATAGCCTCAAAAGTCAATCGAGTAATCTGAGGAAACGGGATTTTTCTGATAGATTTTTGATTCTTATGAGTACTAAATGGCATCGCAAGATGAAATAGTTAGGAATTTTCTCATTTTCAGCTTTTCCGACTGAAATCCTGAAAGTTTTATTTGAGGTTATGTTCTGTTGTTTGGAACAAAAAACGATGCATCGAACCACTATCGATAACGATCTATAACGAATAGCAACGATACTCAAGTTGGCAACACTTGGTTTTGTTCATTTAAATGTGTGGGAAACTATCAATATACATGATTGGCCGTCTCGTGTTGAATTAATTCTTAAAAAATTGATAAAAATATGGAACTGACAATTTAAAACTATTGTCATCGCCACTGATATGACTTATTTCAAAATGTACTTACACCTTGTTGGCACCAGAGAAACCAGACAGAAATTAAAGAGAAACCTGACCATCAAACTCACCTGAAAACATAACAAAATGAAATATTAAAATAAAATCATGATTATTTCTTACACCGTTCCATAATTACATTTTGACTATAAGAAAGAAAAATACAGTCTATCCCATTGATATAAAAATGTATGCAGACACGACTTATTGTCAAGTTTAACAAAGAAGATAAAGACAGTTTGGTTTCCCTCAAATTAAAATTTTCAAAGCTTGATTATTGGACTTGTATCTGATCTGGTTTTCCGTTTATCCCTTTATGTGCCCTGCACGTTAACTTTTCCGGCATAATACGCTCTAAATGGACAGCTTTTTGCAAGATGGAGCCGTTATTTCTGCCTAAATGTAGAAACCAAAAATGTGCCATTGATTCCGTTGTGCAGATAAGTATTTTTATAAATAAATTAGGAATAGTAATGCATTTTTGCAAAAAGTAGTTCAAACGAGAGTCTACGTGAAAGAAGTCCAGAGTTAATTGAGAGATAAAAACCTATGACTGGCTTTGCATTTATAGGGAGTCTTGGGCAATGCTCAATTGTACTTATTTTTGCACTTCCATCTGTTCTCTATCTTTTAATCTCTTTCATGTGGTCCTCTGTCTATAAAAAAGGTGTCAACAGTCCTTAACTTTGCACAAGCGTCTTTTTTAAAAATTCCCAGGTGGCTGATCTTATTTTGCATGAATACGTCTTTTAATAACTCTTTTTTATAGTTAAATTGTATTCTACACCATTTCAGTTTCTTTATGCTCAGAAAAGAGACGGGTTCAAGTCCTGTGAAAAGTCACGCACATATCCCATCAACGCAACCGATGAATTCCGCAATTAATTCAAATGAGGAGGGGGAATGGAGGGGGTTTACTAACTTGCAACAACCTTTTCACATGTAAATTGAATCATCGGTCTCCATGTAATTGATCCCTATCTGAATGCGTAATTAAAATCTTAGATTAGTGATTAGTGCAGCTCTTGTGTTTTATGCAACGTCCTTCAAAATACAGAGTGGGCCACACGAGTGCTTGGTAGTTACGTTGGATTTGTTTGTCGAATTTGATAGGTGGATTTAGTGTAGTGGCAACAGAAATGCGATCTAAAATTCGATAAAAATGACAAGTAGCTGAGAACATGGAACTAGTCAATGCGACATATCGCATGTCGTTCTGACACTGTGGCAGCCGTCGGATCACCTTAAACCGCAAATTCCGGACACGTGCAAGAACTCCATTCGAGCAGGTATGTCTAAAAGACAAGAGAAAAACGTGGAGAAAAACGAGGAACAAGGCTAAAATACAACATCAAAAAACCGAGACGTTTCCTTTCAAAACTGAGTCATTTTCAGTCGGAAAATAAAATGATAAAAATCAAAAAATATCGAAGAAAAAATCTGCGACCTACATGTTGGTGGCCGAGATCCGAGAAAAAAAAACCGCAAGTTGGTTTTTTTTGTTTGTTTTCCCCCTGAGATTTCGGCCACCAACATGTAGGTCTCAGGATTTGTCATCGATATTTTTAACATTTAATTTATATCCCGACTGAAAATGACTCAGTTCTGAGTCAAAACGCCTCGGTTTTTTGATGTTGTATTTTTTAGCCTTATTTCCCGTTTTTTTCAATGTTTTTCTCCTGTCTTTAAGACCTCTACGACTCGCTCAAATGGAGTTCTTCTCGTGTTACCATTATCTCGGGCTATTTCGTAAAAATTTGTATCTATGGTCTGAAAAACCCAAGTTCGTCACAGTAGGGTTAACTTTCAAAACTTGCATTCAATTTTCCTACCAGTGAAATTCAACTTTCCATCTCAAATCGGGTCGGCGATAGGAGCGAGCCTGGAAATCACATCCGCGCGAAATAATGAAAATCGTCGAAAGCGCGAGGCCCGCGGCATGATTTACTCGATTCCCGAGCTATCGACAGGGACCCAACCGAACACGGGAGCTCGGCGCGGGAAACATTAGTGATACGGCGTCCTGTTGTCATCACAGCGAATGTGTTANGGGGGGGGGGGGGGGGGGGGGGGCTCCAAGCACGGCGGCCTCGCTTTTTATGTGTTTAAAAATGTATTTACGTATTCTATACCTTCGATATGAGCCCCATAAATCATTCCGCGTCGGTGAAAGGGGGGTGGCTCCTGCCTCCGAACATTTTTGAGCAACATTAAAGCTCGTTTTAACAGCGTCGAAAACCCAAGCCGCGCTCTCGGGCTCAGCCTCAAACCAGTAGCGTGGCGTGAATTGCGATGTATCGATCGTTATACCATTTAAACCTATGGTAAAGAATCGATTATTAAGGTGTTCGCTGCGAACACCCTATTTATCGATCCTTTTCCATAGTTTTAAAAGGCATAACAATCGATTGATCGCAATTCACGCCACGCCACTCAAACTGCTCGTCTCGGATATCGATATTTCTCCCATTTGAAGCTATGGTGAAGAATCGATTTTTTTTGCAAGCAAACTGTTTATCGATCCTTTCCCATGTGTTTAAATGGCAGAGCAATCGATAGATCGCAAAGCACGCCACGCCACTGGTTTTGAAGTTTCACACTGGGAAAAAAACACATTGGATCTAGAGTCCAGACTCTTGAAAACATTGACAAGAAAAAATACGCTTGATTCAATCAGATTTTTGCTTGAATCGAAAGGAAATCCGCTTAAATTAAGAGGCTTGGTTCTTGATTTAACCAAAAATCCGATTGAATCAAGAGTATTTTTTCTTGTCGATGTTTTGAAGAATCTTGACTCTCGATTCAATGTGTTTCTTTTTCCAGTGCACCCTTGTACTGTGCGTTTCTTAATTATCTTCCTAGGTTCTTCTGATGGCTGAAATCGGCTTCCAAAGGAGTGAAGGTGCTTCTGTCTCCGTGCAGCACACATTTTTCAAGCAGAATATGAAAGTAGTCGGACTGGTATTCAAACTAATATATATCTTTATCGGGGATCTAAAGCTGGAGAAAACTTATGATATTCTTGTGAGAACTGTTTTATGGATGGATACTTTTCCGAAACTCCTAAACTAATGTCGCATTTTATGCAATCGAAAACAGCTTCTCTGAAAGTATCAAGTGATAAACGAGTCATTTCCTCGTCAAAACATTATCTCCGCAGCATTAGATTTAACAGATGGACCTCCCAGAACTGCTTGATAAAGGTGGTTACAGGCACAGGATCTTCCAATGTGAAATGCAAATAGAGACTGAAAAGTCACTTGCTAAGCTAACGGCAATGCGGAACGGACAGCAAAGAATGAGATTAAAAATATCGAATCATACTCGAAAAATGAGTCATGAAACCTTATATTTTTTTAATTTTACATTCTAAAAGAAAAGCAGGTGAGTAGATTACGTGGTAATTTATTGCGTATTTTTGGAGCCACAATCGCGGACAAGTCCACTTTTAAAAAGTTTAAAGACTCAGGGGAAGTTCAAACACGCCAGAATGGCGGGAAAAAGATGACAGTAATGTACTACGGCAGTAATCGCTATCTTATCTCTTTTTCTACTGAGGTTGTTAAAATATACAAATTTAAATACGGCATTGTCGCTTTTTTTCTGCAGATATCATAAATGAAATTCGATTCCTTGATTCTGAAATTTGTAGTTTCGACCTTTCTATTATTTTTATACACGAGAAGTAGAAACACATTCGACGAAAGTCGCAGAAACCCGTGGTCGCTTCTGATTGGTGCCGGATGACATCATTTGGTTGGGTCGCGCCCAACCAAATTATGTCATCCGTCCCAAAACTTCAGTCACACGAACCAAAAGTTCAGTCACACGCACACGAACCAAAATTTTGGTATGTCAAAGGGATTGATTCGGTGTACGTGCGTGATCACTTTTTTAAAAAAAAAAAAAAAAAAAAAAAAAAAAAAAAAATCCCATCAATAAGTGTAATTAAATCAAATTTGGTTGGAGGATGCGAGAGAAAACAAAATTTCCGAGAGGGAATTTGACGTATTTCTATCAAACGGAACTATGTGCAGTAAGGCATAAGCCCTGACATCCATAAGAATATGTGCATAACAGGGCTCACGTCATAGTGCACATAGTTCCGTTTGATAGAAATGCGTCCAATTCAGTTCGCGATTTTGCAAGACTGCCTCCGCGATTCCGGATGTCGAATTCCGACGCGGGCGGTGCAGAGTCGGGAGACGCTCCCGTTGAGTGTTGAGCGTTGACGCGGCTTGCGAGGGCATGGAAGCTTTCAAGCCGGCGGATGAAACAATTACTTATAATGCACGGAGCCATCTACGGTTTGGAAATTCAATAGAGACTCCCATAAAACGTCCCCTAATCACTTTTACAGACGACGGCAAAAGGCAGCCCGACATGACACCGTGTCACACAGTGTTAACACGAGCCAGTCAAAAGTTCCTTCGGCACGGATCTCAACCTCGCTCCGCACACGGGGTCCATTCCACCCCACATTTGGATCGCATCTAGCGAAAAGGAACCAGCGCCATTACAGTGTTTTCAAAATCGTGCAACCTCTTCTTTACTTAAAAAAATACTTGGATTACATTTTGTAATAAGGAACCACAATCTCTGGCTCTCCCATAAAAGCACATATCTGCATAGGAAAACCAATGGCATGTATGTTGTTTCTAAAATTGACCAGAAATGGTGGATTCTAATTGAAAAATGTAATCCACTTAATTTTATGTAAAGTTTTAAAACCCAGACAGTTACAATCCTTTAAAATTAACAATTTTTTTGAAGGGAGGCAAAAACTATTTGCAATTCTTGGAGATTTTTTTAGATAACTATGAAGAAGCAACATTTTTACAACACCGCAATTGCGCGGGTTCCTTTTTGCTAATTGTGATCCATTCAGACTTCATTTTGCAATTGGGACCTACAATTTCTGCCTCATCCGAAAAATACTTATGTCAAAAGGGAATCTAATGGTACATACCTTGTTTCTGAATAATATGGGACACAACGCAATAAACCAAATTCGTAGGGGGGAAGAGGGAACACTTCCGGTATAAGTATTACTGACGGGCCATTAGCCAAAGTCAGTAAAACACACTATCTAGCTTGAATAAAAAGAAAAGTAAAATTTAAAAAATTAATCGATTTTAAGAAACGACCTGACAATACTTGACGTGCTTATAACGACAGACTTCTACATTGAATGAAGCAGGTAACTCTCTATTCCAAGGTCTCGAATTCTAATTATTATTATTTTTGTAAATATACAAACTGTTAAAAAATGTATTAAAATTATGACTAACTCATTATGTCGAATTTAGCGCGACCGCGGAGTCAAAATATTTCAAATTATCTCAGAAATTTGGTTTTATCGAGTATCCAGTTTAATTGGACATATTTCTATTAAACGGAACTATGTGCATTATGACGTGAACCCTGTTATGCATATATTCTCATGGGTCTCAGGGCTCATGTCTTAATGCACATAGTTCCGTTTGACAGAAATACGTCCAATTGGATGCATCATCCGGCCGCGTCCTCCCTTCCGATCCACTGTGCCACGTCACATCCCCTCAACCTTACCCCTTTCGCCCCCTGTTTTCCCCATCCCCCTACCACCCCCAACGCACCGCACGGCATCCCGCGCGCGTCCCCCACCCTTTATCCTTCCCTTCACAACACTCAAACCGCCGTGAACAGTCGGATTCATATTCCGTAATTACGTTGCCAGAAATTATTCCTTTCAAACGAGGCTTCCCAAGCTGGATGAAAAATATTGTCCTTATCAAAGGAATGGTCTAATTAAAGCCTTGCTTCCAGCTCCCAAATTCATAAAGTGATGGCACGTATTGCGTTGTCCGTAATTTAAACGCGACGCCCTATTTTCGTTGATGCGGCTGTTGGGAACTTCTGCTGGAGCGAAAAACATGACCTTTTTTTCTTGTGGAATCGCTGAAAATTCGCGGTGAATGCAATCGCGCAATCTAGGAAAAAACTTCAGGATTCGAAATGGATCTTTTACCTCATCGTATATACTTCGAAGTAGCAGTACGCGAGAAAGACACGACGGTATACCACTGGTTTTGTTTCACATCAACTCGCGCCATGGAAAAAATAAATTGCTGAGTTAACAATTTTGTAGTTAAAAAAAGTGACTGCAATGTTTCAATGTAGATTATACAACAAAAAAATACTACTTTAACCATCCTCGTGGTTAAATTAGGTTTCAACTATTATAAAATGTATATTTGGAACATTGCAGTCACTTTTTTTTAGCAATTGAATTGTTGAATCAGCAATCCATTTTTTCCGTGAGCATGAAGAAAAGCTTAAAACTGTGACCGGAATGGAAGACCTTATCTTTTTCCGATCAGAATCCAGCTGTATTCTCAAATTGGAGTGATTGTAAATTAAGCGAAAAAAAGCAACTATACCTCTGGCTCATTTACAAAAACATCTATTTTTTCGGTGAACCTATTCAAACATGCGTTATGCCTCTAAAATGAACCAGAAAAGTTGGTTTCCTTCCAATGCAGTGTAAGTGTTACTCATTCCATGCGAAATTTTGGAAATATGTTTAAATGAGAGATAGCTAGGGTGATCCCTATAAGCGAATCAAAATTTCCGCCATTTTATTTTTTTACAGAGAAATTATTGGTCGAATCTGTATGAAAATTTCACTGAATTTTCTTTGTGCTGCCGATGAAATTTAGTGAAATTTTCAAACAGACGCAACCAACAATTTCTCTGTAAAAAAATGAAATGACTGCGTAAATTTTGAAACGTCGCATGGCGTTTGTGATACTTTACCCGGAGGGTGACGATGGCGATGCGGCGTTTTTCCTTGGCACGACTCCATACTGCCGTGCTAAGGAAAAACGCCGTATGAACCTCAAGCCGTTGCCAAATTTCGACTGATAAAACGCAAATTTCCTGATAAACTTATAAATATTTCTCTTCCAATTTTTCAGATAATATCGTTCACAATTTCACCTATAGTTCCTGAAAATTGCATGGAAAAATATTCATAACCTTCCTCAAAAATAATCATTTAAATGAAGGAAATTTGGCAACTCTCGAATGTTCATACGGCGTTTTTTCCTTAGTCCTGCAGGAGAGAACACCCTCCTACACCTGCAGTACGGCAGTTTACCCTCGGATCACCCTGTATAAACCGTCTCGGCAGTTGAGTGGAAGTGTGAGGCTTTCTCGTCCGTCTAATTCCTCAATGAAATAACCATCTTGTCTCAATTCAACATGTCTAAATTGCTATTTCAGCAGCGAAGACATTGTCTGCGAAGAAGACAAGAGGAAAATTCGCTGTCTCGGGCGTTTAGAGGATTAACCGCGCCCGTGCACGGCGCAGCGGACTACTCGAGTCAAAAGAAGAATTGAATCGGAGATAACAAAGAAAATTGCATTGTTCTCAGTTTAAAGGCGGCTTTTTTTTAGCTTCCAGAGGATAAACAAATAAATACAACGGAGCCTTTGAACCCTTTTCGACTTTGATCATCAGATACGCCGAAGTGTCAAAGCAGACCTGAGTCGAGTTCGCCTTCGTGTTTACTTTTTATGTTAGACCTTGATTGGACCCGAGTATCTATTCGAGTGCCCTTGGTTGTTTCTTCTGATTCTGAAGCCTCATAACAACATCTTTCTCTCTTCTGATTGGTACGGGGAATAAGTAATTATGGAAAGATTATAATTAAAAATAAAATAAATGCAGGATCTGTATTTTTTTGTGTTTTGCGGCGTGGTTGCACTGTTTTTTTTTGAGGGGGGGGGGGGCACACCATAACAGGGCTTATTACTGTCCTTTGCAAAAAACTATGCCCGTAAAATTATGGTTCATTCGGGTTATGTTCCGTACCAACGGCAGCTTCCTAGCTCATTGAGCTAAAGGACTTTGGTTCGCCGGACCGATGTGCAGTTCTGTCAACAAAACCGGTCAGATTATATTGCTATACCAAGGATAAACGCCGTATGAGCCTTAAGAGGTTGCCATATTTCCTTTAAAAAAGTACGAATTCTCCGGGAAATCCATAGATATTTCTTCCAATTTTGCAAAGAATTGTATATGTAAATATACAGGGTGTTTCAGACCACCCGTACCAGGCCTTTTTCTCGGTTGGTATAGGTCGTACGAAGTCGGAGACCTCGGGGTTAAATAGGGAATTGACCCCAAGAAATCCGAATTTCGTGGTCCCGAAACCCCCCCACCCCCCCTTGGGGGGTAAAGGGGGGGGTCACGATGCTAAAAGTCACGGTTCCCGACCGAATTGCGGATAGATCGCATCAGAATTATAAAGCACGGAAAATTTCACGTGGAATTGACCCCTTAAAATCCAAAATCGGACCATCCAAGGCCCAAATTTGATCCCCTAAAGCAGGGGACAGTACCCCCCTCCATAATTTCTCTTTGGTCTCAAAATTGACGTAAATTCTCCAGAAAAAGACGGTTTCCCAGGTAATCGACCTCGAGAAATCCAAATTTCATGGTCCCGAAGCTCCTCTAGCCCCCCTTGGGGAGTAAACGGGGGGGCCCAATTTTAAAAATCGGGGCTCCTTTCCGAATCGCAAATTGATTGCATCCAAATTGAGGAGCAGAACACATTTACATCTTAAGTGACTCCTAAGAGTTCTAATTGACCCCCCTGAACGGCAGAAAGTAACCCCTGAGGAAGGGGGCCTCGCCCCCGCCAAAAATTTCTCAGGATTCCTCTTTGGTCGCAAAATTGACGTCGATTCTCCAGAAAAAGACGGTTTCTCATGTAATCGACCCCGAAGAGCTCAGGGAACATGAAATTTAGAGTCCTCGGGGTCGATTACATGAGAAACCGTCTTTTTCTGGAGAATCGACGTCAATTTTGCGACCAAAGAGGAATCCTGAGAAATTTTTGGCGGGGGCGAGGCCCCCTTCCTCAGGGGTTACTTTCTGCCGTTCAGGGGGGTCAATTAGAACTCTTAGGAGTCACTTAAGATGTAAATGTGTTCTGCTCCTCAATTTGGATGCAATCAATTTGCGATTCGGAAAGGAGCCCCGATTTTTAAAATTGGGCCCCCCCGTTTACTCCCCAAGGGGGGCTAGAGGAGCTTCGGGACCATGAAATTTGGATTTCTCGAGGTCGATTACCTGGGAAACCGTCTTTTTCTGGAGAATTTACGTCAATTTTGAGACCAAAGAAAAATTATGGAGGGGGGTACTGTCCCCCGCTTTAGGGGATCAAATTTGGGCCTTGGATGGTCCGATTTTGGATTTTAAGGGGTCAATTCCACGTGAAATTTTCCGTGCTTTTCAATTCTGATGCGATCTATCCGCAATTCGGTCGGGAACCGTGACTTTTAGCATCGTGACCCCCCCCCCTTTACCCCCCAAGGGGGGGTGGGGGGTTTCGGGACCACGAAATTCGGATTTCTTGGGGTCAATTCCCTATTCAACCCCGAGGTCTCCGACTTCGTACGACCTATACCAACCGAGAAAAAGGCCTGGTACGGGTGGTCTGAAACACCCTGTATGTAAATCATTTGAAAATTTAGAGAAAAAATATCCACAAATCTCCTCAAAAATAAATATTTTACTGGTAGAAATTTGACAACTCTCAAATGGACTGCATTTTGCAAAAAGGATCCACTATCTTTGGCTCTCCCATAAAAGTACTTATCTGCATAGGGAAACCAATGGTATGTATGTTGTTTCTGAAATGGGCCAGAAGAAATAGTGGTTCCTTATTGCAAAATGTAATCCAAATGTTCCTACGGCGTTTTTCCTTAACACGGCAGTATTGAACTAAAAGTTCTGTGCTCTTAACCGGAACTACTCATTGAATTTACTAGTCCACATAACGGCTGTTTTTATATCCCTGTTGAAGAGGCTCAAGTCCGCACCAGACTTTTCTACCTGTGAAAAGAGGAAATCTACCGAGTCCATATCATACGGTCGGATGGTATCAAAAGTCTTATTAAATTTACTGCATTACAATCCTCGCGATAGAAAAAAGATGGTTCAAGCTAAAATCAATACTCTTGTTCGGGAGCTCGGCTCTGAGCTTGGAAGTTTGTGTAACTTGCGGGAAATTTGAGGAAAAATAATGTGAGCGTGAGAAACTTTAAAACTACTTTAAAGTTCGTTGAAAGCAGTCGAACTTCAAAGGAAATCCACCTTAACTCCTGTTTATCGAAGTTGGCCGGCGCTCGCTCGGCAGATACCGGCGAGCAGCAATATGAAGCCGATTATTGATGTTGGTAATAGGAAGACGCATGCTTTTAACGACGCACACTCTGATAATTTGACCTCAGAACTTTGCCAAATCTACGTCTTTAATGCCCGAAATCCTTTAGTTTAATGAAATTTTCATGTCCAAGGAATGGACCTTGGTTGCAACTCTTTTTATTGTTTGTATCGAAATAATTAAGGATCCTGATGTCCGGAATATTTTGACTACTGCACTGGAAACTCCCAAAATAGCGCCTACAAGAGTGCAGGAATACTTCACGCATTACGCCGAACACAGTGCGGTCGCTAGTTGGCGCAAAAAGCATATTGGTGCCTACAAGACTGTAGGAATACTTCACGCATTGCGCCCAACACAGTGCGGTTGCTGGTCGGCGCTGCGCATATTAGCGCCTACGAGACTGCAGGAATACTTCACGCATTGCGCCAAACACAGTGCGATCGCTGGCCGGCGTGAAAGGCCTAGGGACAATGGGCCTGTTCCACAATTTTTTTTTATTTTCTGTACCAAAAGAGCTACGGCTCCTGATGTCACAAGATTTTTCGTGAGCAGCGGGCCGATTATTGAAACTGATTGAAACCGCTGTAGACATGGAAGACGTAGGGAGTATGGAGCGATCCCATCGGTTGAAACTGGTGTTCTTTACAGACTAAGAGGGAAAATAATAGACTAACTGTCGGGTCTCTTCATCTCTTGTCGGTTGCCGTTACTTAGTCTATTGCCTACTTCCTTGGTCCATTGCAACCACCCGCTTCCACCAATAGGATCCCTCCATATCCCTTTTGTCCTCTTTGTCTATAGCTTTGTCTATCAATTTCAATAATTGGGCGGTAGGAAAGACACACGCAAAAATCGAGGATTTCTCACTTGGACAGCAGATGGAAATTTGAAGTGTTAAACTGTTAATGATTTAATTTAAAAAAAAAAAAAAAAAAAAACCCGTAGATAAAAAAAATTGATTCGATAAAAAGTGAGAGCATTAGAGATCAGAGAGCTTTAAAAACAGTTGCTTACTGCAAAAGCAATTAGCGAAGCGTAAGAGAACAGAGCGATTAAACCAATAGCTTTCACAAACGGGGAAAGAAATGAAAGGTTGCACGTAATCTGCGTGTGGCATGCACGCGCCCAACTCACTTTGTAGAGAAAATATAAGTGGTGGTGGCCGCTTCAGGATTTATACCGAACGACGTCACGAAATTAAACGAAACTATCAACCAGAGGCGAGGCGTGAATGATCGATTTTCGGTATTTCCTCATTTGAAGCTATGGTAAATAACCGATTGTTAAGGTGTTCGTTGCGAACACCTTGTTTATCGACCTTTTTCTATACGTTTAAATGACAGATCAATCGATGTATCGCAAAGCATGCCACGCCACTGAATGAAACTATAAACTTGGCGAAAACCATAATCAAATGAAATTCTTAAATTTTTGTAGACGGCAGATTCAGGATTATAAGATTCTCGGAACTTTAAAATTTATCAATTTTTTGCCAAACTTTCAAAGATGTTGGGAATCAGTATTATCGTCATTAAATCTCACAACATGTACACATTTAGTAAGAATATTAAAGGTGAAGAGGAATCAAGAATAATCAAAGCAACAATAAAAAGGAAGTCTTAGGCGCTTTTGTGCCGAACTTGATCTATTTGGCTGGACGAAAGTTGAGGAGGTTTAATATTACTTAAAAATTAAAGAAGTATTTGTTATTGTTATGGTACCGGAGGATTTGAATTCTCAAACAAATGTTTCTAAACTCCCGTATCCTCAAAAGTTTCTCAAATTCCGAAATCCTCTTAAGATAAATACTTTTGTTTTAACCGATAGTATATTGACTGTAAGTTACACGATTGCATGTAAAATATCAGACGGCTACCTCGAATACGAATACCCCATGAAATTAATCAACTTTTGGACACGTGTGAATTTTTTGTGCACTGGAGAATCCCTTAAAGTTACTCATTTTCCTGTACTGAGGTGCTCAGAGCCAGTGTTATCGCTTGTAATTTCACCTGTTAGTCCGTATTAAATCCATCGTGATTTTACTACAAAAAATATCTTTTTGAAGTCAACCTCAGTGTCTGCCCTGTCTTTTTTCGCTAAGATAATATCTCTGTTTCCGGAACTGTTGGAGACAATATTTTCTGCTTTAAACAGTCATTTTTATTACCTCCTAATTTCCCTAAGGATATCACGGGCAGGAAACTCGCGGAGATTTTTTTTCGCTTTATTCTTTTCCTATTTTATAAGTCTTGGTTGAGAGTTAAATAACTCCAATAGCTTCGCAGCTAACACATCTCGTGGCAAGGCAGCAATGAAAGAAAACGAACAAAAAGAAAAAGGAAAACCAATACGCTTGAAGTTTCAATGAGGCACCAGTCAACGTTTCTTTCCTTTTTCCCATTTCCCCGACCTTTTTCCCTTTTTCCCATGAGCCTCGAACTTCCGACGTTCGAGATGACAAAAACTTTCCTCGGGTTTATTTCGTCAGGAATAAAAAAAAGTGTAGGCGTTGGAGAGTGTTCTTGCATTAATCTGGAAATTCAAAAATAAAATCTAAACTCTCAAAAAAATAGACCAGCATTCCAAAAACCCGCCGAAAGGCGGGGGCGACAACTATAAATATAAATCCAGGCCTCCATAAAAAATGTCAAGAAATTTCAAATGATATGAAAATTTGAACAGCTTAAGTTCATGGTTTCAGGCGCGCTAGCAAGCAAAAAACCAAAAATGTAAAACATAAATGTACAGGTGGGGGTAGAAAATTAGACCTTCCTGTTGGAGAATCGTGCATCTCAAAAAAATAATAATTATTTAACAGGAGTTGAGACGTAGGTTTAGATAATGTAAAAATTTACAGGGATCATACATTTCAAAGAAAGTATTCATCAGCTTTGAAAGGAGAATTTTGTTACAAAGAATACTTTTCCATCGCGGTTCCAACTATGAGATTTTTTGCGCTTATGCGTCGATTTGAAAGAAAACCAGTAACTTCGTCGCGTTTTTCGCAAGATTTTACAGACAATTCGCTAAATCGAAAACTCTCCGCACGCAAGGACTCGATTTGAGGTTAGATCCATGTTTTACCGGGCTAAGTAAAAACGGCGTATGAGCATTCGAATGTTGCCAAATTTCTTCTAAAAATATTTAATTTTAAGGAAAATTGTGAATGTTTTTCCTTCCATATTTCAGACTTTTTAGATGGCGTTTCGAACGAAATCCTTTAAAAGTTCGGAGGAGAAAATTCACAAATTTTCCTGAAAAATCGTGATTCGACGAATGAAATGTGGCAACCCTGAAGGCTCATACGGCGTCCTTACTCAGCAAGGCAGCGTTTTCCCGAATACGAAGGAGTTGGCGCGAATGGACGAGAAAACAACATGAGCAAACCAGAGATTGCGAAGGCGAAGCGAAACTAATAAAATAAGGAGGAAAACTGTTGAAGTCAACCTAAAGTCCCCGGCAAATTGGAAGGAAATGAGAATGACTGAATGGTTTTATTATGTTTAAGCCTTAGATCGAAGAGAACCGCGCATCGTGCTCGCACGAGGAGGAAGAAAGAAGGAAAGACAGAGAGAGGGGTGGGGGAGTGAGGGAGAGTATCATTTAAACACAAAAACAAATGGTTTTTTCCTCTCAATAAAGTTACGCAAGGTTTTTTTTTATCCTTTTCCTGTCCAAACATCGGAAGCAAATATAAAGTTCCGTTTCGCAGAGGAGAGAACGTATTTACAGCGAAGTGCTCGAGGGGAATTTGCGGAGAGAAAAGGGGTATGAGGCGGGGGGGGGGGGTTAAGAGAGAGGGAGAGAGAGAGAGAACGGTAACTTACTGCGGAAGATTGTATGCCTTCTACGTCATTTAGTCTCCTGGCCAAGTTAGTATTAAACCCGACTCCTGAAATGCAACCGAATATCGTACCGCCACTCCGGACCAACTTTGGGCTTTTGTCGCACTATTTTCATTAGGTCAGCCGTATCTTTTGCGAGGAATTTTACAGGGTTGTGAGTTCGGTAAAATATGGAAATTGCGCGAAAATTCCTTCCGGGGAAATTCCTGGCCAAAAATTCCACGCTGAGTTTTCGCCGCATTTCTTTGACTTAGCAAAATGTAAATACCCCGAATTTCCCACGGCTAACAATAAGGCGCAGCGTAAATTTTCGAGCTAGTGGTATCTAAATAAATCAAGGAACTTTTGGCATATCTGTTTGTATCGCGGAAAGGAGGTTAGTAGGTTCAACATTTTGTGATCCTATACGGGAAAATGACTTTTTCCTACATCAACTCCGAACTGAGTGATTGATATGTGAATTTTGGGAACGTCCAAAAACTTACATCATTCCACAGTTATGACGGCTTGAAGTTTGCAATGGAAAAAAAAAAAAGTCTCGATACAGATCTCTTTAAATTATGATATGCCATGGGCAATATCCACATTCTCTGTCAGCACGAAATGCATTGGATCGCATTTAGCAAAAAAGATCCAGCGCGATTGCAGTGTTTTCAAAAACAGCTTCTTTCCTTTTGAAAACACTTAATGCACATACAGTATTAATATGTACATAATTATGTTCCTTCAAAAATTACATTTTTTTGGTGGGAAGAAAAAACTGTTTGCTATTCTGGGAGATTTTCTAACGTAAATATGAAATAGCAACATTTCACCAACACTGGAATTACGCTGTCTCCTGTTTGCTAAATGCGATCCAATTACACAGCGGAGACCCTTTGCTTGGGAACTCTAAAGAGCATTTCCTATCGAAATTTTGAAATCCAATTTTTCGACCCAACTCAAAGAGAACCACTTTGCCCTCGACTTGAAATTTTGCTCTCGTGGACTAAATGGTCTCCTTCTCCATAAAGATCATGCAAATCCGACTGATTTTGGCACTAAAGAAAATGGAAGGGGCTGGATCACCATACAAATATGGTGTATTCACCGTAAATATGGTACATATCAGTAAGGGATATTATTTGACCGATCATATTTCTGGTGCAGTTTATTAAATCACAAGTTGGATAAGAAACGTTGCATGTTGTCAACGATACCGGTATCAACAAACCCAAACTCAGATCGCAGTGTCAACAGAAAGCTATAATCCTTTCGGTCATTTTTCTTGGCTGACACCAAAACAAGCCGGGCATTTTGTTCAACCTACAAAGGATATTACTCCTGCTACAATATATCCTCTTCGTAAAGTGTTCAGGTGAATCTTCAGCTGTAGTTCCGAAGAAATTCACTACGTCGTGCTGCTAAAATCTGACTCCGAAATCCGTGATTATATAAAAATTACAACAGATATATTTATACAATTCTATGAGACTCATATTATAAGTTCTGGCAGCACATGTCTTGGAATATTTAAAACCAAACACGAGCTTTGTAAGTAATTAAAGGCTAAAACTTGATCCCAGTTTCTCTTATGGGGTACCTGTAAGTGCGAGAGAGATATCTCACGGTGGGAGAGAGATATCCGCAACAGATGAGAGATGTCACTCGTGATTGGTCGCATTAAGGTTATTTTGATTAGCCCTAATTTTTTCTGGGATCAAGTTACAGAGTTTCAGAAATTACTTTCCAATTAATTTTTTAGTGCCGAAAGGAAGGAGAATGTCATAGCTAGAACTTGACCTCTCCTATTGACTAGATCCTTTATGTGGCGTGACCAGTGGCGCGGCATGCTTCGCGATACATCGATCTATCTGTCATTCAAACCTATGTAAAATGATCGATTAACAGGGTGTTCGCAGCGAACACCTTAATAATCGATTCTTTACCACGGATTCAAATGGGGAAATATCGATAATCGATCATTCACGCCACGCCACTGGGCGTGACCCTCAATATCAAAACACGGACTCATGCTCGGAGAAAGTTCTTACTTCTTTAGTAGATAAACCTTATGTGAAACGAGTTCAAGAGAACGACAAAGCTGAATATGTATGAACTATATGTATTTACGGAAAAAAAACATTTAAATTCGCGAGATTGAACGCGAGATTATCGGTGAGAGACTTGACATCTGTTACGAGAAGTCGATCGCGTAATCGCGTTGTTAATTTTCCCCTCTTCGTTGATTTTTTGCCGGCTAAATGCCACTATCTCGATTCCTCGCGCACAAAAGGACAATGACCTATTATACTGGAAAGCATTATTGAAAGGTCGAAGATTGAAAGCCGGTATAATAAATGAGTTCGATTGAATTCGATGTTGCTAATTTTTTATGGGGAGGGGTGAGAAACTCCTCTCGGATGGCATTTTCTGCGAAACTTTTTTCAGTTCGAATTGAAAATTCAATACGGTACAGCGTAGAGCAGTTTGTTGATTTTTTTCAACTGTTAGGATGGGACGAAAGAGGTAATTATAAGTTTTCATAGAGGAAGGCTCATCGCTATACTGTCGCGCTAAGGAAAAATGCCGTATGATCATTCGAGAGTTGCCAAATTTCCTCCGATATAATATTCATTTTTGAGGAACGTTATGAATATTTTTACTGGAAATTCTCAGAGACTATAGGTGAGATTGCTAGCAACTATGTCTTAAAAATCAGAAGAAAAATATTCACAAGGTAATGAAGGAATCCGTTTCTTATAAAAGAAAATTTGGCAATGCCTCAAAGTTCATACGGCGTTTTCTCTTACTACGGCAGAATATTGGTTTTGTTGGCAAACCCATTGAAAGGATTTTATAAGTGCAGGGCTATTGCAGTTGCATGATAATTTTTTTAATCTGCAACTTATGACAAAAAATATATTTTTCCAATGCACATTATTAATTCGATTTCCTTTTATTTCCATTGCTTTTTTCGCTGTTTCGGTGGATGCATGACTGAGTGAGATGTTGTCTACAACATTGGACATAGAATGGCTATATAGAAAAGAGCTTGAGACGACGCACAGTGGATCGAGTCAATAGGAGAGGTCGGACAAATTTCGGAAACTTTAAAAGCGTTTAACTCCATTAATACAAAATTTTGAGGTTCTAAAAGTCATCTCATTGGTTTTCTCGTGAAATTTTCTTTTGAAAACACCCCTCCTAATGTAAAATGTGACGAAATAGACATCAAAATTTGTGGTTTTAGTCAAAAATTTCATGTCCGACCTCTCTGATTGGCTCGATCCACTGTGCGACGGTGGCGAGGCGTGAGTGATCTATTATCGATATTTCCTCATTTAGAGCTATGGTAAAGAAATAATGTTTAGGTGTTCGTTGCGAACACCCTGTTTATCGATCCTTTTCCATAGGTTTAAATGGCAGATCAATCAATAACCCGCAAAGCACACCACGTCACTGTGAGACGAAAGAAAAAATGAACTGCAAATGTAAATTCATCTAACACATCTTAAGCTTTACGAAAAAGGTAATGATCTCACACAAACGACGGAAGTGTTGCTTCAGAGTGGTTCTCGCCCAATTTCGTCGTTTAGAGTGTTAACAACGCGCAACTGCTGAGCTGAAACAACGAAGTTGTAGAAATAGTGTGTGCGATTCAGGATTGAAGCGCCTTCAATTCGAGTGATACTTCTCGCCTTGTCGTTAAGTTCGTTTAGTTGCGTGACCTACCTGAACTCAGCCTGGCTCTGTTACTATCGATGCCTCAGCTTTGTACCTGATCAGATTTTACTGAATAAAGATAAAAGGGGAATTTTCCGGATATTAAAAAAAAAAAAACTGATCAGATGTAAACCAAGACTCTAACATCATCAATTATAGCGAGGATAAAATTTGTTTCAACGTTTCTTTTCACCATAGCTTCAAATAGAGAAATGTCGATAATCGATTGTTCAAGCTACGTCACAGAAATATGTGTCATTCACCGATTCCCGTTACAATTCAATCCAAAATTTTTTTGTGCATTACATTATTTGGTGGCAAAATATATACTGCGGATTTAAATGTTTTTTTTCATACATTTTGAAACCATTTTATTCTACTTTCAGAAAAATTAAATGCAATTCGGAGACTTACGGATCGAGTTACATGTCTTCGACTTTTCCAAACAGTTTTTTTTTCCCTTTTTTTTCTTTCTTCCTTTCTTTCTTTTTTAATGATTTATTGATTTTATTTTATTGTATTAATCATTTATTTATTTTATTTTTTTAGTAAGTATATATTTATTCATTTTATTTTTTTAAAATTATTTGTCCAGTTCATTTTTTTATTGATTATTTTTTTCATTTTTTCATTAATTATTTACTCATTTTATTTTTTTACAAGGGCAATAGCAAAAATACCCAATGTTTCTACCCTAAGAAATTTTAATTTCGCCACACGACCCACTTCTACGAAACCTGATTCATTTAGCCATAGTATCCTTTTGATCCCTTCTTGCGTCGGTGGAATTGGACGCTCTCTGCCGGGCTCGTATGAGTGGGAGCGGAAATGAGAGCCCTGGAAAATTTGTCGGAGCGATGTTTCGGGAGCAATAAACGATAAATTGTTTACCCAAAACGGGAACAGGGGCGGGGGTCGCGGGGGGAGCGGTGCGAAGCCAATAGGGCGACGTTAAAAGACTGGCCTTTGTTGTGTTTGCCGAAATTTATTGCAAGTCCCTGGCTGCCCGACAGTGGCGTGGCGTGCTCCGCGATACATCGATTCATCCCCCATTTAAACCTATGAAAAAGGATCGATACCTCGATAATCGATTCTTTACCATTGTTTCAATTGAGGAAACATCGATAGTCGATCATTCACCGGTCCCCGGCTGACCGGCGGTCAATTTTGGCGGCATCACGGATGCTAATTTATGCTCGCGCCGGATAAGATTACACCGGTGGAGCGAAACATTATGCAACTTGAGTGCCCGCCCTTGTTTTTCCTGTCCGCCCCCGCCTCCCGGACTCCGCCTAAATTGCCGCCTATTTTCGCTGCATTTAATCAACTCGACCCCGTGCCCGACCTGTCCGCCGACTATTGACAATGAAAAATGGATCGAATTTAATAGGAAGGAACCGACCCGCGCCAACTTAATTCCGGGAAATGAGTGTTCCAGGGCTGTAGGTGCTTTGCGATATATCGATGCATCTGCCATTTAAACCTATGGAAAAGGATCGATGAACAGGGTGTTCGCAACCAATACCTTATTAATCGATTCTTTACCATAGGTTTAAATGGGGGTAAATCGATAAATCGATTATTCACGCCTCGCTTGGGAGCTGCTAATTTAAATGGAAACGTACGGACAAAAACAAAATTTACACAGAAATTGGAGGGTTCCACGCATGGAGGTGTTGAGTGCCAGTATATTCCGATTTTAAGGAGGACATGTTTCGAGGTTAAAAAATTGTACGGGCCTCGCGGCTTGAATTAAGTTACAATGGTTATTAAGCATTTGAAAATTCAGCTCTGACACTTTTTATCATAAGAATAAAAAACTCTCGGCCGTGTCCATTTCTTCATATTCATTCATCATCCTCACAGAACAGCCACTCCTTGTTTTGAAAGGGAATTGAGGCGTTGTGAGCAGAAAGGGCGTTTCTTGGTTGAGGTGTTTCAGAATCTCCTCTGTTAGTTGGACGCATGTGTGCTAAAAGGAACTAAGTGCATAGGGTTTGCATGAGACATAGTTCCTTTTGGCATAAATAGGTTCAGTTTATATTCTTGAGAGGAAACTTTTGGGTGAATTTGCTGAAATATTTAGTTTTCAGCAGTATAAAAACATAACAAAAATTCAATAAAAGTTTTAACGAATTCCATGAATTTGAGTATGTACACACAAAAAGGTATGACTTTGAGACCCATAAAAAATGGCTCGGAGATCCATAATTTCTAACCAAAGTGACTTACCGTCTACAGTCTGGCTTTCTGAGCCATACTTTATTGGCCGTGAACCTATGAGCATGGCTCTACAAACTATATTTCATGGCTCCATGATCCATAACTCGGCCGGCAAGTCACTCTTCCCATATTTGTTTTTTGAGTGTATGAAACATTAACGGGATTATGAAACACCTTAATCAGGAAGTGCCCTGCTCTCTGCACCCAACTCTTCAATTATGTCCCTCTTCTCCTCGGATTTTCAAATTATGATCCGGGGTTTTCTAGTGCAAATGGTTTCAAATTCTCTTTAAGTTGGAAACAGTCGTTGGAAATTCGGTCACATGATCAATGAAGGGAGGGGAAAACAACCCCTAATGCTTTTTACATTCTAAGCCAAGGCTACATCACGCAAATCCCACATACACACTTCCTTTTGACGTAATTCATTAGTAAATAGTTCCTTTTACCATAAATACGTCCAATTGAGGTACACATTTCCATTGTTTTGAAAAAAATAATAACAGAAGAACGGAGGTACACGGGCACGCTGCTTGAACACAACCTAATTACAGTTTTCAATGGGGGGCATAATCTGAGCTCGAGCGACCATATTCAGACGTTAAATGACACATAAAATTGCATGACTTAATATCTGAGATAATTAAAAACGAAGGGAGCAAAAGGAAATAAAACTAAATAAGGAAGTAGCGGGGTGGGTTAATTGAGGCGGACATGCGAACAGGCGGGAGACTCACGAATAGGCGCGGCGCACAGTGGATCATGTCGATCGGAGAGGTCGCACAAAAAATCTTTAACTAAAACTGCAAATTTTGATGTTTATTTCGTCACCATTTCATTTTCAAGAGATGTTTCTAGAAAAAAAATTCACGAAAAAACCAATGAAGCCACTTTTAGAACCTCAAAATTTTGTATAAACAGAGTTATGAGCTTTTGAAGTTTCCAAATTTTGTCCGACGTTTCCGATTGACTCGATCCCTTGTGCGGCGGCGGCGTTGGGGTCTCGCGAGCGAGTTTACACGACCATTCTGGTATTACTATATCTTCGAGCGCCCCCAACCTCCCTCCAAAACCCCCTCCCCCTACCCCGGAGGACCCAGGAGCGTTTAGTCCGGCCTCCGGGTGTCCGATAGCTTGCCGGAAGAAATATGGGCCGGATTTTTGCTAGCTGGTAATTACGCTTTTGTTTGGGGCAGTCTGGATGATTCATTTTCCAGTTCTCCTTTTGCTTATTCCCGTCCCGCCGGCGAGGGTTTTTTGGCCCCGTTGCCGCGTCGCGTGCGTTCGTTGACGTATTCCCTGAAAATTTGTTTAACGCTACAGGATTGAATCAATTGATTATATAAATTCCGGAAAATTAAATTTTGCGGATGAGATGGGTAAAATTGGAATCATTATACAGGGTGTCCCAGGATTAAGTACGAATATTCAAGGAGTTGATTCTTTGGGTCAAAAGAAGACGTTTTGGTGACGTTAAATTTCGATATGATCAGTGAAAATTTGGCGATGTCTCCATATTAATACGGCATTTCGCTCAGAACGCCTTAATCCCCTATTTCCAACTAAAGAGCATGATGATTAGTGGGTTTGCACGCAAAAAAAAGACCATTCCGTAGCGATCTAATTCAATTGGTTCGAGAATACGACTATATCAACTCCGGAGTAATGCGGTTTTGCCTATTTGAATATTTGAAGGCATTCTGATTTTATGCCGTTACGACATACAATCAACTAAAAATCCTCTACCTCTCCTTTTACTTATGATTAGGGGGGGGGGCTCTCTATATAATCTGTTTGTCAAGCTTTGAAGTATCGGGTACACATAGTGCAAATTCCGATGCGCACGGACTAAAAACGGTTCTTATGACCAGGAAATTCAGGTTTACTAGCACAAGAGAACAGAATTTCTTGGTAATTTCTGATTCTATAAAGAGGAGTATTCTTTCTTTCCAGGATAGCAACAAAATATTATACCAAGGAAAGTTCTATTCGCAAGGATGAATGCTTGCTAACAGTGGACAAAAATATGTCATTACGACAAGTAGATTTTCGATGTTACAACCAAACTTGTACTCGATGTAATAAATTCTTTCGAGGTGCAACAAGCGTCTTCGAACGCAGATTCGAGGATCGAGGAACGAAAGGATTCGAGAAAAAATAGTATGCAAACCTATTTGCGGATAGTTAGAAAAAGCATACATAACAAAAAAGAGGACTAAGTAGATTTATTGGATACCAATGACAAAAGACGGTCTGAGAATTAGGCGAGCTAAAAATCGTGTAATGATATCAAGTTGGATCAAAGAAGTAGAGCATAACCAGGTAGATTTATGATGACAAAGAATGACTGTCTGAGAATTAGGAGAGCTATTAGTGATGATATCAGGTTGGATCAAAGCAGTAGAGCAAAATGAGTAGCTTTTAAGAGTGGGGCATGACCATCTTTGTGCTGATATCTCCACAGTCAGGCTCGATGCGTTGGAGAAAGGTTTCGTGTCGGGAAGCCATCTCTTTATATTAAATGTACTCCACTTGCTTGGAACTCTTCAGTTATCTACTTTACGAGAAAATGTCTGTTCAGAGATACGGAGTCGGGGAAGAGAGGAAGAGGGGGGGGGGTTAGAATATTCGAGCGAAGGAAACTGGGTTCATCCACGCACGTCATTGGAATGTGTAGAAGTATAGACGGCAGCAAAGGTAGGGAGAATAAAAGTTAAAATATTTTTAAGACCGAGTAGAAATTCGCGTCAGTTGGTGATGTTGGATTTCGTCCGCTTACATACGTGTGAAACAACCGATACTTATCGAAGTAGGTTGCCTCGTCTGAAATCGATGATTCATAATAGGATGACCAAAACTGACGCACAGTGGAGGTCGGATATGAAACTTTTGGCGAAAATTGACAATGTTCGACGTTTCTTTTGTCACAAATTCAATATCGAGGGGAATGGAGATGTTGCATGTGTGAGGGATTTGCGATTTGACCATTGATTCTTACGTAAAAGTTCACGAGAAACACGATAGTGCCACTGGTTTTCCCTGAGATCATCTCCCAAGCTCAAAAAAAGCTCTCAAGTTGAGGCCAAAGTGGAGGGGATATCCCACGCTATCCTGAGAGTCCATCTCTACATCAAGACAATCTCTCCATGCAAAGGTAGGGAGCAAATACATTGACAGGGCTGCCACTTTATTTGGGGACTCTTGAACTGAAACCATGGCAACCCTGCTAATGTATTTGCTCCCTATCTTTACATGGAGAGTTTGTTTTGATGTAGAGGTGGACTCTCAGGGTAGGGTGGGATATCCCCTCCATTTTGGCCTCACTTTGAGGGCTCTTTTTGAGCTTGGGAGATGATCTCAGAGAAAACCAGTGGTACCATCGTGTTTCTCGCGAACTTTTACATAAGAATCAATGGTCAGATCGCAAATCCCTCACACATGCAACATCTCCATTGTCGATAGGAAATTCCTCGAAAACAAACAATGAATCCACTCTTAAACTTTTTTGTTCCGTATTTTCGAAAATATAATCTTTCAAAATTTCCAGATTTAGTCCGACTTCTATTGACTTAATCCACTGTGCGGTACGCGCAGGGGCCAGGGACGACCCCCTCGCATTAATATCTGGCGTAAATCCTTAAAAAACCGTAGCCGACCGAAGGAGGATGAAGTCGACGACAGCGGGGGGCTGGAGGATTCATTGTTGCGAATTGGGAGGAGGCTCAAGACCCGAAGCCCGGGAGTTTANACCATGGATTGTTGGAATTTCCACGATTATTTGTGTCTGTTTTGCCGTTGAATCTTTCGCAGAATTGGATTCAGATTTTAATTTAGGCCATTTAGGCCACATATCAGCCGTCCTGAGGAAAAATGCCGTATGAACCGTGCAATGTTTCTACGTTTCTCCTAATAACCCCTGGATTTCCTCGATGATTTGTGTCTGTTTTTCCATTACATATTTCTCAGAATTGGATTCAGATTTTAATTTAGGCCTCATATCAGCCGTCCTGAGGGAAAACGCCGTATGAACCATGCAATGTTGCTACGTTTTTCCTAATAACCCCCGGATTTCCTCGATGATTTGTGCCTGTTTTTCGGTTAAATTTTTTGCAGAATTGGATTCAGATTTTGAAGTAGGCCACATATCAGCCGTCCTGAGGAAAAACGCCATATGAACCATGCAATGTTGCTATGTATCTCCAAAAAACCCGTGAATTTCCTCGATGCTTTGTGTCTGTTTTTCCATTAAATATTTCTTAGAATCAGATTCAGATTTTAATTTAGGCCACATATCAGCCGTCCTGAGGAAAAACGCCATATGAACCATGCAATGTTGCTATGTATCTCCAAAAAACCCGTGAATTTCCTCGATGCTTTGTGTTTGTTTTTCCATTAAATATTTCTTAGAATCAGATTCAGATTTTAATTTAGGCCACATATCAGCCGTCCTGAGGAAAAACGCCATATGAACCATGCAATGTTGCTATGTATCTCCAAAAAACCCGTGAATTTCCTCGATGCTTTGTGTCTGTTTTTCCATTAAATATTTCTTAGAATCAGATTCAGATTTTAATTTAGGCCACATATCAGCCGTCCTGGGGAAAAACGCCGTATGAACCATGGAATGTTGCTACGTTTCTCCTAATAACCCCCGAATTTTCTCGATGATTTGTGTCTGTTTTTCCATTAGATATTTTCAGAATTTGATTCAGATTTTAATTTAGGCCCCATTACAGCCGTCCTGAGGAAAAACGCCGTATGAACTATGCAATGTTGCTACATTTTTCCTAATAATCTCCGAATTTCCTCGATGATTTGTGTCTGTTTTTCAATTAAATAAGTATTTCTCAGAATTGGATTCCGATTTTAATTTTGGCCACATATCAGCCGTCCTGAGGAAAAACGCCATATGAACCATGCAACATTGCTACGGTTCTCCTAATAACCCTCGGATTTCCTCGATAATTTGTGTCTGTTGTTCGGTTAAATTTTTCACAGATATGAACTCAAATTTTAATTAAGGAGCCCAGAGATTGGAAAAAAAAATACATATACATCCACATTTTGAAGTTCAAGGAATGCTAAGCGAAGAAAATTTCATGAGGAAACCGATAGAACCTCAAAGTTTTGTTCAGACAGAGTTATAAGCGTTTAAAGGTTCTAAATTGTGTCCGACCTCTCCTATTGACCCGATCCCCTGTGAGGCATTAATGACGGTTACAAGTTGTATTTTTCACAGATATGAAATCAGATTTTAATTTAGGATCCCAGAGATTTGTAAAAAAAAAAAAAAAAAAAATCCACATTTTGAAGTTCAAGGGATGCTAAGCGAAGAAAAGAGCGACGCCAAGAATGGCACGATTTGGGCCAGAACGGATTTTTCTGAAACCGGGCCCAAACGATACCTTATGATACCCTGAAACTCTGGTTAAAATTTTAGCTTGAGTATACGCACGGTTTTTGAGAAATAAGGGGGCAAAGTTGCCAAATCGCCATCATTCTGGACAGCATTTCTACAGCAAAAAGACGGGAAATATGGACGAAAAAGTTACACCTTTGATGGGTTTCAGCTGTAAATGTTCTTATTGGGCCCCCAAGCATTTAACTGTGTTCAGTTCCAAAAATTTTGGTAGCACAGTGGTCCAAAATGGGGAGAAATCGTCGATAAATCAGGATTTTTTGTCAAATTTTTAAAAATGGAAATAAAATTGTCGGTCTGCTGCAGTTTTCATGGCTAACAATGTTCTTATCGGTCCTCAATGCATGAAATTGTGTTCAGCTTCACAAATTTACATCACACAGTGGTCAAAAATGAGGGAATTAGTGGACAAATTAAGATCCTCTGTGAAACTTTTTAAAAATGAAGTGAAACTGTTGGTCCCCAGTAGAGTTTAGATCCCGGAAAAATTCATGTATTTAATTTTCTTAATTATTACTGCATGTCAGACCGTATTGTCTATAGAACGTTGTTATAGAGTAGACTTTGTAGCATTATCTCAATGAAATATGCAAACTTTCAGAAATTTAAAAAAAAGGAGGAAAAATGGAGAGAAAAAATTAAAAAATGATTTAAACAGTCCAAAAAATAATTTAAAGAATTTTTCCGGGATCTGAACTCTACTGGGGACCAACAGTTTTACTTCATTTTTACAAAGTTTCACAGAGGATCTTAATTTGTCCACTAATTCCCTCATTTTTGACCACTGTGTGATGTAAATTTGTGAAGCTGAACACAATTTCATGCATTGAGGACCGATAAGAACATTGTTAGCCATGAAAACTGCAGCAGACCGACAATTTTATTTCCATTTTTAAAAATTTGACAAAAAATCCTGATTTATCGACGATTTCTCCCCATTTTGGACCACTGTGCTACCAAAATTTTTGAAACTGAACACAGTTAAATGCTTGGGGGCTCAATAAGAAAAGGTAACTTTTTCGTCCATTTTTCCCGTCTTTTTGCTGTAGAAATGCTGTCCAGAATGATGGCGATTTGGCAACTTTGCCCCCTCATTTCTCAAAAACCGTGCGTATACTCAAGCTAAAATTTTAACCAGAGTTTCAGGGTATCATAAGGTATCGTTTGGGCCCGGTTTCAGAAAAATCCGTTCTGGCCCAAATTGTGCCAAAAAACGGTCGTTTTTGGCGTCGCTCTTTCATGAGGAAACCAATAGAACCTCAAAGTTTTGTTCAGACGGAGATATAAGCGTTTAAAGGTCCTAAATTGTGTCCAACCTCTCATATCGACCCGACCACCGTGCAGCATTAATGCTGGTTACTAAACTTACAATACGTTGCTAAACCATTATGTAGCGAACGGACACTGGAAAAACTCCGACTCTGGAAGTAGTAGTAGTAGTAGTAGTAGTAGTAGTAGTAGTAGTAGTAGTAGTAGTAGTAGTAGTAGTAATAGTAGTAGTAGTAGTTTGAAGTTTTATACTCTCTTCAGTAAAAAGTAAATCATCCTTTCCGATCCCACAGATATACGCCTACATGTAAAAAATAATTTGAAAGCCAGGACTGCCAGGAGTCATGTGCTAATATGCGTTTCTAACTTAAATTACATTTGTCACGATGTTGATGACTAAGACATCATTTCCTTCGAAGTCTTGAAGATGCCAACGCCTTATTCTTCAACAACTTTCCTGCCTCAAAACAGAAAATATGAACGGGCTTCAGAATTGCGAGGAGGAAAAATTCCCTACTTTGCATCGAAATGTAGTTAGGCAACGGCTTATAACAATATTTACTTTTTTTTCCTTTTTTCGTTGAGGAGAGATTCTTAGCCCGAAGCGGCCCAGGCCTTGCGCTGAAACTTAAAGCGGAAAACTTTTATTTCTCCTGCCTTCAACAGCGTTTTTTCGCTCTCCGAGCTAATTAAGGAAACAGACGTTGTTAAATGTAAAACACGACGCACAGAAAAGCCGTGATAGTATCTATCACCATATTTGCCAACTTTTAATGTCTCTTGCAACCTAACGTTTTAATGGAGATGGCTCGTATCAATTAAAACTCTGGTCATGCCCTCTTTTCCTTTTATTATTTACTTAGCGCGGGGAATGTATTCATTACAAAAACTCCCCTTTAGATGTAACCACTTGAGACAACAAAAGGACCAACAAGCATTGGTATTGGAAAATTATTGGTTAATAAGTTGGGGAAAAAGACATAATTAGAAATAGTTTTCAGGCAAATTTGTCGTTCGAAACGTCAAACCTCTTCTAGAAAGCAAATAAAGGTAACCTAAGGATTTTTCCCTGACATCAGTGGCGTGGAGTGAATTGCGATGTATCGATTGTTCTGCCATTTAAACCTATGGTGAAAAATCGAAAATTAAGGTGTTTGCTGCGAACACTATGTTTATCGATCCTTTTCCATGGGCTTAAATGACATAACAATCGATATGGATGGCATTTTGCAAAAAGGAACCAAGAGCATTTACAATCTTTGCAATAAAATTAGTGGAATCGTGCAAAAAATTAAATTGACCAAGATAATTTTCGTCTTGAATTTATAGTTGATTGGGAGTAAAGATATAGCTTGTTTAGATTATCAGTTTATATTTGCAAGGTAAAAAGAGTTCCACGATCTTAGCAACATTAAAATGCTTTTGGTTCCTTTATGCAAAATGCAATCTATGTATCCCAAAGCAGGCCACGCCACTGCCTGACATATGGATTACATTTTGCAATAAGGAACCACTATTTCTGGCTCTTCCATAAAAGCACGTATCTGAACGAGGAAACCATTGGCATATATGTTGTTTCTAAAATGAGCCGGAGATAGTGACTCCTCATTGCAAAACGTAATCCATATCCAGGTTTTCCCGGGATTCCTTGACTGTGGCAACCCTGGAAAAATAAATACGATTATCCGCGAACCAGTTGATTTTGGAATAGGAGTCCACCGTGGAAGCCTTTGGCCCACTTCGACGCCTGTGGGTGGGGGAGAAAAGGGCGAGGTGGTCTCCGTGGAAAGGCTGGCTACGCGCGCGTTGAATTTAGGTGCCGGGCCTCGCCGCGGCCTCCACAATGGAGCGTGGGTCCTTTGATCGAAACTGCTTCAAAGGCGAACGTGAAGGAGGGCAGCCGGGACCAATATGAAGCGCCGAGCCCCAGTCATCTTTACCTTGTCTCACTTTGCTCCCGTTCCACGCAAGAACGCCCTATGAGCACCCCAATGTTGCCGCGGAGACTTTCCAAGTGTAAGTTCGCCCTAAACCTAACTTCTCTCCAATTGTTCATAACAGAGAAAAATTGCCTAAAAATCTGGGAGCTGAGCTCATCGAACACCAGTATTCGAAACTCACCTTCGAGTTTTAGGAGCCATGTGGCGCATCAAGCCCGATTTTTGGGCGCCATTGAAGATTTTTTAGGGGCCAAATTGACTTTTTGCCTATATATTACGGCGCATTTACACTCAAAAAAAAGGAAATGTCGAAGTAGCATTAACCGCCATGTTGAAATGACATCACAGAAATTATGTTGATATAGGCTGCACTCCCCGTAACCCAACATGGTTTGACTTAATTCTACATTTGCCGTCATGTTGAATCAACATGACCGAGAATGCTTCTACCTGTCATGTTGAATCAACATGACGGTAATATTCGAGTAACATTACGCATGTTAATTCAACCAAATTCATGTAAATTTAGCATTATGTCAGACTGAAACTGCATTACACATGTTGTTTTACCATTCCTTTGGTTGAAAGAACATTAACATTTTGTTGAATTAGCATATGCAGTGTTATGTTACCATTTGCTTTCATATTGTTTCAGGAGTACCGTGGTGCTCTTGAAACATCATCTACGTACTGAAAAGGGGGATGGCGTGTTCTCCTCCTCTCCCTCCTCCTCATCTCCCTCCTCCTCATCTCCCTCCCCCTCCCTCCATTCATGATTTCGTTTCATAAGCTAGACATCTAAGCCACCTGACTCGATAGTCTTGACACTTAGACAAGATTGTCTACTCACTGCGAGTAACGTTCAAATTAAAAATAGCGTACCTATTTTTTATTCAGAGAACTGGTACTATTACTCTTTTCAAACCATTCGTTGGTACATTCTGAAAAAGTCTCTTAAGAAATACGTCCCAAAGTATTTACTTAAAAAAATTTCTGGATACCCAATTGATAAGGTAAAAACACAATTGAGACACTTTCGGAAACAAAATAAATCGACTCGAATAACGCTATTAACACTCACCATGACAAATAAATGGTAATATGGTAATAATACTTACACATGAAACAAAAAGAATTACTTTTAAGTTGATATTAGTTTATTATTCTTCGTTCAAAAACATTTTCGCTCGTGTGGTTAAAGCTCTTAGAATCATACGTTTCTAATTATTTGATTATATTTTTTATTTTCAATGTTTGATTTATTTATATTATTAATTATTATTATGATATAAAATAAGAATAAAAATGACAATCGTAAACACTGAAGAAAGTGAACATCGTTGTTGGAGGAGAAAAAAATAGTTCGTGATAAATTGTTAATTTTTATATGGTGCATAATGTAAATTCCTTTTCGTAAATAGTGAATGGAAAAAAAGAAAAACCTAACAATCTGATGCGGTATGCATTTCACACAACTTAGACGGCAAAAAAAGGAAAAAGTAATTCAGTGGGATATGGAAACACTTAAAATTCGTCTTTTGGAACCACAAGCCCGGATGGCTCGGTTGGTAGAACACTCCGCTTATAATAGGTAGGTCCCGCGTTCAAATCCCGAAAAAGTCGGAAAAATTTGATAGGTCGGATGGGATGATTCTGGGTTGAGAGTAGTATCGGAAGTATAACTACATTAAAATACGATTCAATTTTCATAAAAATAACGTAATTTATTTTAATTTGTAGCATTTGACGTACTCGTATATCAACATGATTGTCATGTTAAATCAACATGATTGTCATGTTAAATCAACACGACAGCATGTTAAGTCAACGTGACGACAGTCATGTTGATTTAACATGACGGCTATCATGTTTCTTCAACATTTTTGATTATGTTCCCGTAACATACTGTAAGCTTGTACCCGTTTTTAAGACGCCCGTCATGCTGAATCAAGCTTGCTCAAGCTTAAAGTAACATTTTTTTTTTTTGAGTGTAGTTAAAAGTTAGACGCAAGATGTTTTCGTAACATAACTAGTGAGTAGCTGTAACTTGGGGAAGACAAAAGCACAAATGATGAAATCGTGAAGAATAGAAAAAGCTTACACTTGTGGTGCTGACAATTTCGAATAATCACCTACTATGAAAATTCAGATTTTTAGGGGGCAATTTTTAGGGGCCACGTTGGCCCAGTGCCTTCATTTTTTAGGCGCCATGGCCGATGTTTTAGGCGCATTTGGCGCGTTGGCGCCTGTGAGTTTCAAACACTGTCAAACACGGTTCTGCGAGAGGATAAAATGCTTAATTGGGAGTGCTCAGTCAGTTAATGTCTCACTTCATCTCACGCTGTGTAGGCACTAATCGATATTTTATTTTTTGCCCCAATGAGGTAAAAAACGAGGCTATGAATTACGTCTCTCCTATCTTCGACTGTGTTGTTTGCATTACCTTTGAAGCACCACTACAATTAAGACAAACGGAACAAATACTATACGGAAGTAGAACAGTGGCGAGGCGTGAATGGTCAAATATCTATACTTCCCCAAGCTATGGTACAGAATCGATTATTAAGGTGTTCGTTGTGAACACTATTTTAATCGATCCTTTTCCATAGGTTTATATGGCAGATCAATCGATGTATCGCAAAGCACGCCCCGACCGCCTCTGAAGTAGAGCGAGGAAGGAAAGGATGCGCGTTGATGACGGCGCGAGGCAGAGATACAACTATTCGAGCTTGATGGATGTCCGTGTTGTATCTGCAGAATTGAAGGCGCTATGGCGCGAGGCGTCAACTCTCAATTATTCGCATTATGCTGCCAATGGGCTGTTACTTAGATTCGCCAGAAGGAATACAAAAAGAGGCCCGAATACTTCTCTCTTTCTATTCTCACTATTGGACATCTTTCTCACTATTTGACACTCATTTTTTTCATTTTTTCAATGTGACGTCTGATTTTTTTTAAAATGTATTTGTAAACCTGTATCTATAGCTCGTGTGTGCCAGTCCCATATAAACCAAGGGGGACGTGTTTTTAGCAAGCTTTGCTCCAATTGGACCTTGCTTTGGCATGAAGGGCCAAAATACATTTTTGCAATCTTAAACTTTATTTATGGTCTGCCATATCAAACTTATGAATGATATCACAATACCTCAGACACTAGCGCAACATAGAATCTTAAAATGTATTTTTAAAGACAGTTTTATTTTTTTGGAATAATTTTAAGGAATGCAAACTTCTCTTGCCCAATCAATAATTTCCCAATATCAATTATTCTGTTGGCCCTTTGTTTTCTCAAGTAGGTACATCTTATCTAAATTCTTAAGTTCCGCAAAAAATATGTACAACAGTTTGGGCTCTTGTTTTGGAGGCTTTTTGCACCGAGGGGGATGGATTGAACAAGCAGAGCGACAAATCCCCCCCCCCCAATATTCCTTGAATTTCCAAGGATTTTGAGCATAAAATTCCTTAATTTCTGGACTCTTCTTTTTCTTCCTGAACAAAATTTTTCATAACAAGTCAGTTGTGTCTGAAGTGTTTTTATAGCTAGAATAAAAGTGTTTAGGGTCCAACTGATCATTTTCTCTGATTTTTAAATGACTCCCGAGTTTTCTTCGGCTGATTCAAAAACTCGTAACCCTGGCTGAGAAAAACATTCTTCTCCAATTTTCATGAAGGGCGGTGGATTGAATAGGCAAAGTGTCATTTTTTTTTATTCCAATATTTTCCAACGTTTTAAGGGTATGGACCATGGAGCATAAAATTCCGTAACTTTTCGGGGGGTTTTCCCCCTTCTTTTTTCTTACTCCCTCAGCAAGATTTCTCATAAAATTCGTTCCGAGAAAAATTTTAAGAACAAAGTTTCGAACAGTGAAAAAGACAATATTTTGAAAACAAATTTAGTTTTCCACTGGAAAACTCTACGTTTTCCGGGTTTTCTCCGATTATTCGAGAATTTATCACCCTGACAATTCCGACGGAAAAAGTCGTACACTGAAAAAAATAATATGCTGTTTTAGCATCTAGGATGTCAAAAATATGTCTGGTGATCCCAAGATGCTGCCTTTACTGCCCCTGCAGTTAACTTTACATCCTATGAATGCAAATTTAACTGTGTGGGCAAGCAAAGTAGCATCTTACACTGGAAAAAATAACACATTGGATCTAGAGTCCAGACTCTTGAAAACATTGTCAAGAAAAAATACTCTTGATTCGATCAGATTTTCGCTTAGATCAAAAGCAAATCCGCTCAAATTAAGAGGCTTGGTTCTTGATCCAGGCAAAAATCCTATTGAATCAAGAGTATTTTTTCTTGTCGATGTTTTTAAGAGTCTGGACTCTAAATCCAATGTGTGTTTTTTCCAGTGTAGCATCTTAGGATCACCAGACACTTTTTTGATATCCTAGGTACTAAAACAACATATCACTTTCCCAGTGTAAATTTCCCGCCCGGAAAACGCACATTTCAGCGGTAAAAACTTGGCAATGAGCGCATGTTGATAGGGGGTTTCTCCATAGCGCAACGGAACTCCTCCCGATTCCCTTTCGACACGGACTCATTCATGGCGGATTAATCTGGCTCCCTCAAGCCGTCGCTCCTCCGACGTTAGGGCGTATCTCTAAATCCGCGTGAACCCTATTATCCGTATAACTCTATGCTTACCAGGGCTCATGTGGATATAGAGATACGTCTTTACGTCAAAGAAGCGACGAAGCGAAACCGAGAGCTTGAAGGAGCACGTTCAAAAAGATGTTTCCACTATCTCGGATCGCATCGGCTAAGCTCCACTCAGCCAATTTTCTGGACTTTTTAATTTTTACCCCCCCCTCCCCCCTCCCCCCTCCCTCGAGCACCCTCCTCCTTACCTGTTCCTTTTTTCCGAGATCGGCTCGAGAGGAGAGGCGTAAAGCGGCGCACAGTGGGTCGAGTCGATAGGAGATGTCGGACAAAATTTGGAAACTTAAAAAGCTCATAACTTAGTTTATACAAAACTTTGAGGTAAAAAATGAGATATTAACATTACCAGCCAAAATAATTATGAATGACTGAAATTACTGGCTAAAAGGCTGAAGGGAGATAAGGCAGAGGCACATGGGTATGGCCCAAGGTATCACCGATTAAGCATTTTATCAAAGAACGACGCATACCTCACAAAAGCATGGAAATTCTTTAATAGATTGCCAAATATTGTGAAAGAAAACGTATATAAACAACAATTCTGTAAGCTGGGCGCAAGACACTTAATAGCAAAATGCTCTTATTCAATCAATGAATTTTTAGATAAAGAATTGTGAATTCTCATTATGAGAAGAATTGTATGCGAATATAGTTGTAATAATATTAATAACATTGAATAATTGCCCTAGGACGAATTGTATGTAAATATGTTTATCTAAGTATCCTTATTCTGAAAATGACGTTTTTGTGAAGCCAAATGTGCAAAAAGCAAAATCATAAATAAATCATAAATCAAATCATCAGGTTTTAAAAGTGAGTTCAGCGAACATCGTATTACACAATGTCTAAAAGGTAGTAGCACTGAGTATTGGTATGGAGTGTAGCCAAGTGCTAGAAATAATGTAGCATTTTCTCCAAAAAAAAAAAAAAAAAACTTACATTTTATTAATTAGCTTTGACCGAAGCTTTTCGAAGCAAGCGCTTCATCGTCAGGGTCACAAAGTATAAATCACAAAGGCCATAATTTAGGTAATTTCAGACAAGGTGTGACTGTGACCCTGATGATGAAGCGCTTGCTCCGAAAAGCTTCGGTCAAAGTTTATTAATTAAATTCAAGTTTTTTTTCCAAAAAATTTTGGAAGAAAAGAAAATGCCGGAAGACTGGAAGGATAGTTTCACAATTCCCATCTTCAAGAAAGGTGANTTTTTTTTTTTTTTTTTTTTTTTTTTTTTTTTTTTTTTTTTTTTTTTTTTTTTTTTTTTTTTTTTTTTTTAAAGAAAATGCCACATTCTTTCTAGCACTTGGCTACACTCCATACCAATTTTAAAAGTGGTTCCGTTGATTTCCTCGTAATATTCTCTTCTAGAAGTACCCTCCTAGAGCCACTCCTAAAAATTTAAAATGTGACGAAACAAACATCAAAATTTGCAGTTTTAGTAAAATATTTTATGTCCGATGTCTCTAATCGATTCAATCCACTGTGCGGCGTAAAAGGAAAGCAAGCCGCACGAGAGCGCAGTAATTCGGAGTTTTCTTTTTATTTTTTTTTCTAATAAAATTAATGTAATTTACTTCTCTTTCTGCGTACCACCTTTCCCTTTCACTCGCACCTCCCGGTTTTTTCCCCTTTTGCTCTTGGCTGCAATCTAATAGATTAACGGGCTCGAGGAATTCCAAATCGCTGGCGCTAGAGATTATCGATAGTTGGCAACCCTGTTTTTTTTTTTTCATTTAAATCCATTGAAAAAATCGAATCAAGACGAGGCTACCATGGCTCAGGATAAAATCGATTATTTGAATGGTCTGAGCCTAAGGTTTGCCAACTTGCGAAATTCCTCAATAATCGACGGTGCATTGGCGGATCCAGCAAATTGGCAATGTTGCTTTTCTCCATTTAAACCTATGGAAATGTATCGATTCTTAGCGGAGGCAAGTGCTCCGACATGAATCGATTATTTAGCATAGCTTTAAATGGAGAAAAGCCGGTGTTGTCAAATTGCTGGATCCGCCTCTGCGACGGTGGCAGTCGAATTATATATCCGGATTGCGACTCTCAAAAACACCGTTGATATTTTAGTTACTGTCGGAGATGAATGAACATTTTTGTTCGAGATTTTCACTAGATATTCCGTATGGGCTGAAGTAAAAGCAATACAAATATCAAGTAGTAACAAAAGAATAAACATCTGGATGGCGCAACAAGTGAAGAAGTTTTTAATTTTCCCCTCAGTGATCGGTGATGTGAATTATTTTGAACGCAATTCCTGTTCCACGATTTCACTATTTTTAGAAGTTTTAGGTCGAGAAAACCAAAAATTATTTGTTAAAAAGAAGCACCACAATCTCAAGGCTTAAAAAATAATAATGCACACAAAAATCAATAAAAAGTAAAACAGATTCACCGGTATCATACTATGTCTTTACCCGGTAAGGATTGAGGCGCCTTCAATTCGAGTGATACTTCCCGCCTTGTCGTTAAGTTCGTTTAGTTGCGTGACCTAACTTAACCCACCTGACTCGGTTGCGATCGATTCCCAAGCTTTGTAACTGTTCGGAAGCAAACCACTCGGGCATATTCGATTATAGCGAGGATAAAATTTGTTTCAACGTCCTGGAAAAACTTTTTGTGTACTATTTTTCATAAGAAAACGCATTAATTTTTTTTCTCCCTATCGTGGTTGTCATATTTTCATACTGCAGAGACCGCCACGGTAAAGTTAAATGTCTGACTTGACTGGAGTAGAGAAGTTTATCGCAGTACTTCTATGAGCATGCCTATTTATATCTAATATAAGATCTGCGCGTGCTATGAAACATTTTTGTGCATTTTAACTACTTTCACTTTTTTTAGACTTTCCTATCAAATTAAGGCCAGCTACGAACCTTTTTACTTTGAAATCAAGGAGTTCGTAAAAATTGAGAATATTTAAAATCATCACGAATTGAATACTGACAGGTGTCTGACACTTAATTGATATGATCCATTGATGGAGACTACTGGGTTAGTTGAGGACGAGAAAATCCTCGATTCGAATTCGACGAATCATTAAAGACGTTACAGAATAATTTAATCTCTGTAAATCCATTTCCCAAGTCAGGGAAAGAAGATTCCATGAAATACTGGGAACTTAGCGCGTCGAAAAAGTTCATAAGATGCATTAAAATAGTGAACGTCACGTTTTTCTCTCTCTCACGTCATCGCCAATCGCGAAAATGATTTTAAATATTTTCATTTTTTTACAAACTCCACAATTTCAAAGTAAAAAGATGCGTAGCTGACCTTAATTTGATAGAAAAGTCTGAAAAAAGATGAAAGTTCTGATATTCAAAAAAATGTGACATAGTGCGCGAGGATTTTAGATTCGATATCAAAAGGAATTCTCAAAGAAGTACTGCGATAAAGACATCGTATGATATGGCGCAATCTTAATGCGCTAGAAAGAAATGAAATAACTATTTAGTAGCCAAATGTATAACCTTCATAACCACTGAATTCAAAGAAGTCTCGTTTACCCAACAAAATCCTTTCTAATTAGAGAATGAATTAAAAAAATTGGTTTCGAGAAAATAATGACTGCGTAACGTTCGCAATGCAACTTGATGTTTCAAAAACTTATATTTCACCGAACAAAAAGCCAACCGCGCACAGGAAGAGGAGCATACAATTAATTTAATCCAAGATGTATTTACTTGAATAAGAAACTGAATACATTATTGTTAACGGTTACCGCATCGAGGGCTCCGCTGAATTAACAAGTATAATCATTCAAAACGGAGTGAAAAAGATCGATTCAGGTATGAATGCAAGCCTCGCTCATCTCTTTGAGCACGAGTAGTAAAGAGAAAGCGAATCATTTCAACCTCATGAACCTCTCTATGCCCTCTATACCATAGCTACAATTCATTATTTGGACGTATTTCTGCCAAACGGAACCGAGTGCATTATGGCGCGAGCTCTGATATGCATTTTTTCTTATGGGTCTCAGGGCTCATGTCTTGATGCATTAGTTCCGTTTGGCGGAAATACGTCCGTTTTACCTCTTATTTTTAAAGAATAGCCGCTTTGTAAGAGTCTCCCCGTGTTTTCATAGGCTCGGCCGTGTTGGAATTCTAAGTAGGTGCAAGAGAATAATTGAAACTCAAGAGCCATCTCGGAGGAGAAACTGTTTCAACTTGGGTGAATTCTTTTAAATGACTTTGAGATGTGATGGACTGAGAAAAAGCATGCGTTCACGGAACAAAAACTTCCGGATCGAACGGAAAGCCGGATTCTTTTTTAGCTCAACCGTCATTCCGGTTGAGTCAGCTGGAAAATCCCGCTCAACATAACTTGGCAAAGAACCAGAATTCCGCTTTGTTTCAGCCTCAGAGTCCTCTCTTGAGCCCGAAACAATGTTTTGTAAAACATAATTACGATTGATACAACATGAACTCTGGCGTTCCTTAACTGGAAAATTAGAGGAGGCAGAATTGACGTTGAGAGGGTATACCACTAAAAACTTTCGTGTTGGTATCATGTTCATAGCAACACGGACCATGTTGGCCGTCAACATGGTGCCAAGTTGGTATCAACATCGCACCAAACCGACATCAGCATGATACCATGTTGGTGAGTGAAACACGGTACCATGTTGGTTGACGCCCAACATGGTACCAGGTTGATGCGAGCATGATATCAAGTTGATGCCAACTTGGTCTCAGCACTGCCCCCATGTTGATACCATATTGGTCACTTTACCATGTTGGTACCGAAATAAACCCGCTACGGAGGCCGCACAGGAATATTTCAAAATAACAGACTAATTTTCTCTCTCACTTGCACTGTGTTGATACCATGTTGATATCATGTTGGCGCCAACATGGTACCATGGTACCACTCACCAACATGATCATTTTTAGCAGGGATAAATCAGGCATATTCCTAGTTTTTATAGGCTTATGGGATTAATAATTAATTGCTAATTTTAATATGACAAAGTTAGAACTTAGAACGTGGAACTTAGAACTATAGTGCATCATTATAGAAAATAGCGGATCGACTTTTCGCATAAGTTCGTTCAAGTAAAGTAATCAACACTCTTCCAGAAGGAATCCGAAAAGTGAAGTATTGAATATCACGCTCTGTTGAAGCGAATCTTTCCAGCCTCGCTGGGTCGGAAAGTGATGTAAGCCAGTGCGGCG
>NW_017566832.1:3478036-3501765 GCF_001854935.1 Bemisia tabaci | reverse complement strand
AACGGACAGAGTCTGTCGGACTGGGGTTTGGGGGCAACTTTAAATACACCTCCAGGAACATGGAAGGAACATGGAAGCATGAAGCTCAAAATTGGACGATCCTTGCGATTTCATTGCGTTATAATTAGCGTTGCGCGAATTTTCCCACGACCAATCTCTGCTGCGGGTCGATTGTTGAATCGTTATCGAATGACCTTGATCGATAACTCTCTATCTTAACAATGCTATATATCGATGAAGGTCATTCGATAACGGTTCAACAATCGAAGAACGAATCGCGAAACGAGCGCGAGCGTCTTTCCTCTCCGGTGAAATTTATTACGAGGTAAGTGAGTGTTTTTCATATTTCTCGTGCCTCCGTCTCACCTCAGATGAAGCATTGCGAGTCAAAGGAGGCTTACGAATATCTAATTGGTTTCATTAAAGTTTCGTTTCGAGCGCTGAGCCGAGCGGCGGAGGACTATCCGTGCAACCGAAGCGACGCGACGCCACGCCAAGCCGAGAGGTGGCATTCTTCAGCTCCGGGCGATTCTAGCCCGGGTTTCAGCCTGTAATGCTCTAGCGCTGTTGCCAGATGTCTCTGGAAAAATCAGTACTTTTCCTCATTTAAAATGATACATAATATCCATAATTAATTGGACAACCTGGCAGCTTCGCTAAATGTGACGTCATCTACGTAAACCGTCTTTAACTTCACAACCCTGGTTCAAGTTGTCACTGCCATTGAATACACCAATTTAGTAGCTGCGTCATTTGGACGTCTTTATGTTAAAAGGAACTACGTGAAAATGAATTAAATGAAAGGAACATGGCTTTTTGCAGAAAGTAAGAAAGTAACAAACTTCAGTCGAGGAGTTTTTTACCAAGGCCTCTCAGGTTTTTTTCTCTTTCTTTTTATATTAAAAAGAGGGGCATACCTAAGAGGGTCGTTTTTAGGCCCGATCTAGCTGACTTTCTGCAACTCTACGATTTTTTAGCTTGTTGAAGGACTGCATTTTACGTAAAAATAATCTCTGAAGCTCTGAGACTTGATCTCAGAAAAAAGTAGCACGAATACCTTGATGCAACCAATCGCGATTGATTGCTCTCAGCAGTTGCAGGTATCTCTCTCCCACCGCACCGTGAGCTGTCTCTCTGTCTCTGTCGCACTTAGAGATATCCCGTAAGAAAAACTGGGACCAAGCTATGGCTTTTATTATTAAACTTTCAAAGCTCGCGTTTATTTCTAAGCATTCCAGACGTATGCTGCTAAAACTTATGAGTCTTAGAATTTAAAATATCTATTGTGATATTTAAATAATCACTGATCTCGGAGTCGGATTTTAGCAGCGCGACGTGCTGGATTTTTTCGAAGACACAGCTGAAGATTCACCTTTATGTGTTTTTAAAGATCCTGGGAGGCCTTGGTAAAAACCGTGAGTTAAATTGGTTGCAGGCGGTCACACTGAAAAAAAATTCTCGGCGTTTTTACCAAAGTCCGTTCGTACCTTTACCATCTCACTTTTTATACCAATTATTGGTAATTTTACCAAGACAGACTGGTAATATTACCTAAAAACCAGTATTTTTACTATTTTTTTTCAGGTAAGAATACCACTTTTATTGGAAATCAATCCCCGGTGACCTTGCCATTTTATCTCGGTAATTCTACCACAGTCGATAAAAAATATTGACGTTTTTACCAAGGTCCAGTAAAATTACCGAGAAAGTTCAACAATTTTACCGAGATTTCTCAGTAAAATTACCAATTCCATAAATGGTAATTTTACCAGGAAAAAACTGGAATCAAATAGAACCCTGAATTCTTGGTAATTTTACCCTTTTCTTGGTAAATACACCGAGATTTTTTTCCAGTGCAACACTGAGATTTATAGTTACGTCCATCGTGAGAGAAACAAAGTTTAATGTGTTTTTAAAAATCCTGAGAGGCCTTGGTCTTGGTGAAAAACGTGAGTTAAATTGGTTGCAGGCGGTCAAGGAGCGGGCTGGGATGGCGAGGAGGTTGAGACTTACCTATGACTGTAAGGTTGACTTTTGAGTTTCGGGTTTGAGCAAACTTGAAATCGACGCGGCAGCGGTAGACGCCGGCGTCGGACTCGCGGATGTGGTCGACCTGGAGGGCGGCCGGGACCCGCTCGGCTAAAAAATGGGCTCGCCGAGAGAACACCGTCTCGTCCGACCACCGCACCGCCTTCGAGAACTCCGAGCCTCGAGCGTCCATGCTGCAACAAAAACCGACAAAACCATCATTACAATTCCCACACAGGGTATCCGTTCATTTGAATCTCAGGTGGATCCAAGGGGGCGGGCGTAACCCCCCCCCCCCCCCCNGGTTCGCTGAAAAAAGAGGAAGAAACAAGCGGAAAAGCTCTGATATGTTCGTATTAAAGAAGAACTCTGCTGCTGCACTGGAAAAAAAACACATTGGATCTAGAGTCCAGACTCTTGAAAACATTGAGGGTGGTTTCACGATAACTGGAATAGTTTTGTCGCCGTAACAGACAACACATTTTTCGGTCATATTTTTAGTAGAAATGATAATCACTCAAATTTTTTTTGCATTAATCTTCAGAGGGTTGCGTATTATATAGCTTTCTATGATTTATTGCTCTACTTCTCAATTAATATTAGGTAAATTCCAAAAATGTGCTGTCTGTTACGCGGTAAAAAGTCAGCGTAACAGACAGCACATTTTCGACCTTTTATATATTAATATTGAAAAGTAGAGCTATAAATCTTTGAGAAATGTTACAACACGTAACCCTGTGTAGATGAATGCAAAAAAATTCGAGTGATTATCATTACTACCGAAAATATGACCGAAAAATGTGTTGTCTGTTACGGCGACAAAACTATTCCAGTTATTGTGAAACCACCCTTGACAAGAGAACATACTCTTGATTCAATGGGGTTTTTGCTTGAATCAAAAAGAAAGCTGCTTAAATTAAGAGGCTAGGTTCTTGATTTAAGCTAGATTCTGATTGAATCAAGAGTACTTTTTCTTGTCGGTGTTTTTAAGAGTCTGGACTATAGATCCAATGTGTTTTTTTTCCTGGTGTGTTGCCATGTGCAAGGAAAATAACAGATTGCATAATTAATAATTGAATTGTTAAAAAATGTCGACGGCGTAAGTCCACAATCGCATATCGACGGTGAAACTACCAAACCACGTATCTCGTTTGCGGTGTTTAAAAATCTACGCTCACATTTTATTTTTTTGAAATAGACCAAATCAATATCATTCCTTGAAATTTTCACGGAATTTTCTCCGCACAAAGAGGAAAAATCACAGAAATTTTCAAGACTGGATGTTGAGTAGTTTTTCATTTAAAAAATAAAGTATGACAGGAAGTCTGCGACGTCGCAAACCGAGATACGTGGTTTGGTAGTTTCACCGTCGATATCTCGTTTGCGGTTTCTAGGTTTAGGCGGTTTAGGCGCCATGGCCGNTTTTATTTTTTTGAAATAGACCAAATCAATATCATTCCTTGAAATTTTCACGGAATTTTCTCCGCACAAAGAGGAAAAATCACAGAAATTTTCAAGACTGGATGTTGAGTAGTTTTTCATTTAAAAAATAAAGTATGACAGGAAGTCTGCGACGTCGCAAACCGAGATACGTGGTTTGGTAGTTTCACCGTCGATATCTCGTTTGCGGTTTCTAAAAATATCCGCCTCCATGTAATGGATGGCGCCATGAATTTTTGGACCACCGCTAATATTTTGTACCGTAGTTCTTGATTTACTTTGCAAGGAAAGCTCCGCACTCTTAATATAAAGGACGCCTGTCATTCTTAAAACGTTGGAGCGCCTTCAATTTCGTATTGTACTGTGCAACACTTCCGTTGCGAAATAGTTGCCTGAAGTGCCGTGGCACGCGCGGCGCGGCGGGCGATTGCGCCTACAAACCTAACTAGGATACTTCACGCATTGCGCAATGCGTGAAGTATCCCAGTTAGGTTTGCAGGCGCCAGTGCGTATGTCGCGCTGACAGCACGCCGCTCATCTGTATTTGGCTGTAATATTTAAACTCGCGGAGTCGGCGTTTTTCAACTCATGATTTTGAAATGTTTGCACACTCTGCATGAATTATTGTCTTTTAAATTGATGAAAAAATAAATTGTATTAAAGGATAACGTAATGTGTGTTTTGTAAATATTGAGGTGGTTCCTTGTCAAATTCAATGATTTCCAGCACTTTAATTATTTTTTTTTTACATTTTGTGCTTTTATTGTGGTGCAGCATGGTGAACGCGCAATCAAACGCTCAAAATTGGACGTATTGGACTCTAAAAGATCGACGTACAACCTGGTTAAAACTATGAAGATTGCGTTCTCCCTGGTTTTTCCCCTCTTTTATTCATTTTTGTATGGTTCCTTTCACCACAACTATGGCTCATCGAGATTATTCGATAACATCGCTTGGGAAAAGGTTTTACAAATGTTTGCCATACGTTTTGAAAATGTATATTTTTTTTAAAATGAAGTGATATTTTCATTTAAAAATAAAATTAAATGTATTTACAAGGTGTATTTATATCGACAATTTTAAGGATAGAAAAAAAAACGTAATACTCACCAATGACAACTTAAAAAGATGAATCAAAGGAAGTGTGTAACATTTTATTTAAAAAATAAGATCTACATTGAAACATGTCGGATACTTTTTTAAACTAAAAAATTGTTAAATCAGCAATACATTTTTTTTCAGAGTAATCGCGTTTTTAAGTTCCCCGGAGAGGAAGAGCATCGTTTGGATTGAAGAGCTCGCAGGTTCATTTTTGTAATATTGCTCATTAGAGAACACGTGATTTGGATCACATTTTACAATGAGGAACCACTATCTCTGGCTCTTCCGTAAAAGCACCATTCTGCATACGGAAACGAATGGGATATATGTTGTCTCTAATATGAGTCAGAAAAAGTAGTTTGATTTTCAATGGCGTTAACAATCCATACAGATTCTTCCGATTTTCGAAACAATGATCGTAAAATTTTCTTTGTTACTGAAATGAATTTCGACACATGGGAAAGATCCCTCCATCGGGGAAATTCCTAAAAAAAACCCACAAACTTATCCAGTATCTTTCGGCGTTGAAAAATCCATGATAGTTCCAATTTATCATGGTTCACACTCGCGTTACATACGCATTAACATTCCATAAAAATTGTTCAGATTTTCGAATAAATACTCGTAAAATTTTCTTTCGACTAAAATGAATTTCGACACCAAAGGGAAAGATCCCTCGATCAGGGAAATTCCTAAAAAATCCCTGAAACTTTTCCGGTTTTTCTCGACGTTGAAAAATCCACGATAGTTCCCGTTCATCCTGGTCGCGGGATATCCCGATATACATTTCCTTGGGCTCGCGACGGGACGAGCATTTCTTTGATGAGAACGAACCCGTGGTGGNNNGTGGGGGGGGGGGGGGGAGGACGAACAAAAGCCGTGATTTGAGAGAGAGCAAACTCGGATTGATCCACCGCGCCGAGGGAGGGAACGGGGGGAGGGGGTCCGTAGGGGTACGAACCAAGGGGGATTTCTTTCACTCAGCATCGAGTTTCGGACGCTACAAAGGTAGTAATTTGTGTTGGAATGAAAAGCAGTGGGAGGAACTTATTGTGCTGCGCTAATTGAAGCCTCATCTCTATCAACTGTCGATGAAAACACCTCATCATTCCAACTACATTTCTCCCCTCCCTCTCTCGCCACAGTTGCTGTTCCCGAGAAGGGTGCGGCGAGGTGCCGGATTCCCCTTCGATTCGCGGTTTGCCTGGAAACTTGCCAGAAATCGTCGACGAGTTTTTCCGCGAAAACTGTAAGCATTACGGGGAAACATTAGTTAGCGAGGCCTGAAATTCGGCGCTGTGACGTGTTAGATTCATTATCAAGAGAACACCGTTTTCAAGGCGATATCTTGTTGCGCTGAGTGTAGGTACTTGTTGCGTAAGGAATAGGACGCTGACGCAATGCATGGACCAGAGAGGTACGAGGTTAAGCATTCTGAAACATGATTCTTAACGAAAATTTAGCGCAGAATACGATTCGTGCGACAAAAATTACTGAAATTGACTCCAAACCAAAATATTCAATAATTCTTGACGCGTGAATTCAAATCTCCCGCTCACGAAAACACAATGGTCTATTCATACGTCAGATCGCAAACTAAATGTTACCGCGGCAGTCTTTGCGATGCAAAAATATGGCAATCTCTATCTTGATGATTTGGCTCAGCTATAGTAAATTGTGTAAAGTTTGAACAATACAGGGTGGGAAATGAACAATGTTTGATTGAAAGGCCTGCCAAAACCGTTGTAGTGCGCAATTTGACTCACGCAGAGTATTGTGTTTCTTCTGACCGGGCAATTCAAATTTCCCGTGACCAATTTAAAGTTAAAACGTTAATATCTTAGTTAAGAATTTATCTCAGTAATTTTTGACGCAAGAATCGTGTTCTACAAGAAATTCTGGGTAGGAAATATGAATCAGAATGTTTTTATTTGTGCCTTGTCTTGTGGACCATTCAAACTTAACGCTGTGAAAAAGGACGTATGTTTCTCGGCTTGTCCCTGTAAGATAACATTTGTCTGTGCTACCTAATTTAATGTGAATTCATTATTTATTTGATAATTAGGTTTTAAGCCTCTTTTATGATTATGAATTACCCACTTTGGAAAAAAACCTAACTTTTAGGAAGAGAAAGGAAAAACAGGGGGAGGACTGATAGAATAAGTTTTCGATACAATTTAAATTCGACAACGTATGTCCTAGAAAAAAAAATGCAAAATCTAATATTTTCAACAACATATCTTCGAAACTATATTTTTGAATTGTAAACGTCAAGCTGCCATAGCTCCAAATCCCTATCTAAAATCTGAATTTTTTTTCTAATCTGAAACTTCGGGAGTTTTTGTGAACATAAGTTTCGTGGACTTCTCAGTGCTGTAGTTTAAACGATCGAATTCAAAGTTCTCATCTGTTGTGTTTCGCTGTATTTTTAAGCCTTCGGGTGCACAGACATTAAATTAAGGCGAATATACTCCGATAAAAATGAGTATTCGAGGAATCGGAGAGATTATGTCTAAATGGCTCAATTTTGAGTGGATACGGACGGTTAGACATCGGTAAACACACCCGAATTAATGTATTTTTTATTATTTAAGATGCGCGTAACCATTAAGCCAGGGCGGATCTCTAGGAAATACCGCGTGGAAAATGCGAGTATCCGAGAAATCGGAGGAGCTAAAGAAATGACGGAACGAAGGGAATTAATCCGGAGGAAATGATTTTTCCCGAGGCAGCGACATGGATGCAATTTGTCGGCCGGAATGTTTCGAGGGTGGCGCCTCCGTTCGTTGCGGGACACATTCGCTCAACTTTCGATTTTTTCCTCCCTCTTTTAATGGATTCGGGTATTTTTGAAAGTTTTCAAAGGGAATAAAAATATTCAACTGGCGAGAGCGTAACGACGTTATTGTAGGGCGGCGCGGCCGGGCCTTCAAAGTTTCCTGGTGCCGCGGAGGTCGGCCGACCGCGTGCTGCGTGTGGGATTACATCGTTGTCCCTCTGACGTAAGCACGTATCTCCACTACCACGTGAGCCCTGGAAAGCATGGAGTTATACGGATATCAGGGCTCATCTAAAGATGTAGTTACGTTATACCAGGGGAGCAACTCCATCATCGAGTCGACGACACTCATTTTACATCCTTCGCTTTTTCCGCTTCTTCGTCGCCAGGCCCCGTTCTGTAGATCTTCCCCTCGTTTCCTCTTCTCTTCATGAGCCGCTTTTTCGTTACTCTTTCATGTTTGTGAAATTCTTCTCCTACTTCTCGTTTGTTTCTCCTTTCAATCTCTTAATCATCTTCATCACTTCCACCTTCTGCTTTTTTCATCTTTACTTTTCAACTTCCTATTCTTTTCCCGCCCATTCTATCGTCTTTGGCATCTACTTTTTTTTTATCTTCAGCTCCTGCCTGCATCTACACTTTCTACTTCATCTTGATTATTTTCTTCATTTTTATCTTTAACTAGTCTTCTCTCTCCCCATCACTGTCTTTCATTCTCCTCATTACTTTCTTCTGCCTCCCAATATCCCTACTTCCTCTTTATCGTCTTCTTTGTTCTGTTCTTCTACTCTTCTCCTTCTTCTTCGTCCTGTTTTTCGTATTTTCATAATTTTCTGTTCTCCGTCATTTTCAAAATCGTCCACTCCTTCATTTCCTCTATTTATTTTAATCATCGCCGTTATAAAACTAATCTTCATCGAAATTCATTCATCCTCAACTCAATTATTATATCCTTCTTTTCCATCATATGCTTCATCTTTTATATCCTATTCTTCTTCGTCCTTTTCTGCAACGGCATCTTCAACTCCTTTTCCTCAACGTATACCTTATTCTTCGTATTATTAATTAAATATTCTCTTCGCCTGAATTTTTTTTTATCGTGGTTATCTCTTTCATCCTCTTCTTCCCTTACTTCTCCCTCATCCTCTTAATCTTCAACTTTTCACTCATACTCTCAATATTTCACATTATCTTTCAACTCATCTTTCCTCGTTTTGACCTTTTGCATCGATTCTCCTATCCTTCAATCTCTCCTACCAAAATAAACCACTAGTGTAAAATAAATTACCTAAATAGAAAGAGTATGGATATATCGAAATATGGAGCTCATAGGGCCCAAAATGGCAACAAACATGAAAAATGTCATTGCCGATCTGCAGATTCCAATATGAAACCAAGATGGCCAAGAATGTTCTGAATAAGCGTTCTTCCGCAAAAATGGGTAAATTTATGCAAAAATTAAGCCAAATACGTGCTTAATAAACGACGGCTCATAACAATTCCGTTAAAAATCACTCTAGATGATTTGAAGTCATAGGTTGGCTGCTTTTTGGGGCCTAAAAGCTCCATGACCTAACCTCAAAATTACCGACATATCCGTACTCTCCCTATGTGGTGTAAAATTTGCCATAGGTTCTACCCTGCGTTTTTATGCATCACTAACAACCGCCATAGTAAATATCAAGAGCGTAATTTTTTTTGTGGGAGTCCGTTATATGCGCTACTTTTTGCACATACAGCTTCGTTGCTTCAGGGACGACGGCGAGAGAGTCTCAGTCCCTGGGCGGGACCCACTTAGAAATCGGAGAAGACGCGGGCAATCATCATTAGACGGTGGATGTTTACTCGCCCCGCTTTATTTTCCGGGCCGTAACCCGCAACACTCCTCCGGAGAACCCCAGTCGTGAACATGGCGATATCGAGGGGGGCGGGAAGAGGGGAGGTTTGGAGGGGAGGGGCGCGGGACGGGAGCCACGTACATTGTGTTCGTAGCGTGAAATGGATGTTCGAATGAGGTTCCACTCCCGAGATTTGCGGCGAGAGCGCGTGTCTCGTGTCCGTCTGTGCCCCAGTCCCGGGTCAACGCGGGGCACACTGGCTCCAGCCCTGATTCTCAACGGAAAAGCCCACGGATTTCACCGGAATCAACCTGGCTCCGATTCACGTGGCCAGATTCCTTTAGAATTCCTTTATACACGGAAAAAAACCTAATGCGTGGGACCTGAAGTTTAGGTCATATGGATCTCTGAAGTTCCCGTACTCAGTACGGGAGTTCCTATCCGTTCTCAGTACTTCAGATGTGAGAAACGAAGTTTTTCAGATGTGAGAACCGAAGTTTTTTGGATGTGAAAACCGAAGTACTTCAGATGTGTGATCCGAACCTCGACAGCTAGATCTAAAGTGTTCAGATGCTCAATCCGAAAACTTCACAGATCCATATGACCTAAACTTCGGGTCCCTAGCACGAAATTTTTTTCTCCGTGTAGGGAGGGTATGGACAATCGGACAACTCGATTTATGTAGCTCTTGGGACCCAAAAGGGTGACAACGTGTAAAACGAAAATCACTAGAAAAGTGCTGCTGCCAACCTATGCATATGAAGATTGATTAATATGGCCGACAGCGCATTGTAAACAAGCGTCTTTGAGGATTAAAACTTTGAAACTGAGAAAATTTGTGCGAAATCATTGTTTTATACGTGCTTTTATAATTTATGAAACGACGGGTAGTTAGAATTGTGAAAATTAATACCACTGGATAGTTCAAGCTCATAGGTTGGTTGGCTCTTTGGGCCCCAAGAGCTATATGATCTGATCAAACCTTACCCTTAAAATTTTCGAGTTGTCCATACTCTCCCTATAAAGGTACTCTAGATTCCCTCTGGGGTATTATTCTTTTTCAACGGAGAACGAAACAAGACACGGATCGCATTCAGAAAAAAGGAACCAAGAACATTCCAATGATACTAGAATTTTTCAACTTACATTCTTTGCATTAAAATTACTGGAATCGTACAAAAAATTTACTGACCAAGGTAATTTTCTTCTCGAATTTATAGTTTATTGGGAGTAGAGAAAAAATGTTTAGATGATCAGTTTATATTTGCAGGGTAAAATTATTCGTACAATCTTAGCGAAATTGGAATGCTTTTGGTTCTTTTTTGCAAATGGCAATACAACTGAACAACGCATGGATCGCATTTAGCAAAAAGGAACCAGCGCGATTACATTATTGTAAAAATGTTGCTCCTTCATGATTTGATTGCATTTTGCAACAAGAAACCAGGAGTATATTCTAATGTCGCTAAGATTGTGCAACTTAGTTTACCTTGCAAATATGAACTGATCATCTAAACAAGTTTTATCTTTACTCCCAATAAACCACAATTTTAAGACACAATAACCACTGTGACTTTAACTTTTTGCTTGATTTCAGTACTTTTATTGCAAAGAATGTGAGTAGCACAATGTAAGCAAAATTGTATTGCTGTTGGCTCCTTTTGGAAAGATAGAGTCGCCAAAAGGAACTGATTCATTGGCTCTTTCGTAAAGCAAAAATTTAAAAAAAATGTTGAACAAATGATGAATGATTCAGCACTCTTCTACCATTCTTGCTATCTGTAAAAGAGCCTATTTGCATATGAACATTAACGACATGGTGTTGTTTTTAAACTTCGTCGTAAAAGTTAGTTCCTTTCGTTTTAGTTAGTTTTTAGTTAGTAAATTTCTTCACTTTTTTCTGACTTTTCATGGATGTAGCGCATGGTAATGCTTTTGTCGGGAAACTTTCACGCTACATCCTCCGCAATTCAGGAGGGTAATGCAAAATTCAAGAGTTCGGAGTCAAAGTCAGCTTTTTACGACCGCGCGAATGATCCATGATATAAAAACACAATCCGAGAGAAAACTTCCCAACTTTTTTTCCTTATTGAGAAAAAAATTACGAAAATCTTAGCCCGAATACTGTGGATCCTCGCAATTCGCAGAGGAAGCAAAACCGAGCTACTACAAGACCTCCTAAAAGTCCTCGTCCTTTCTTGGCCTTTTCTGATTTTTTCTCGTTATTCACTTGACTTGCATGTTATAATTTTAAAATTTTGATCAATTGTATTATTGCTGCCGTAGAGTTTGGAGAGGTGAAGAGAAAATCACATTTGCGGTGAAAAAACTTTTCACAGTTGCGTGAAAATCTCTTGATTTTTTTTTCAGGTTTTCCTGGGCTTCTAAAGAATGACTCGCCCTGAGCTACTGCATCAAGAAGTTTATCACGAACATTTTGGCAAAAATAATGAAGGAGCCTGCCTCACTAAAAATCAACTCTTGGAGCAAAAAAAAAAAAGAGGAAAAAAATAAATAGATCCACGGGTTCCAGGGAGGGGGGAGGTTCAAGGGGCGCAAGCCTCACCGCCGTTCGCCCACAAAAATGGCGTAAGAAGTATGAAAGAAAGAAAAAGAGGAAGAAACGGAGGAGAGGGTTTCAGGACATTTTGTCAAAGATTTCTTTTCCACGTACCTTTTTTGTCCAGTAGTTAACGCTCACACGTAAAATAAGCAACAGTGACTTGGTCCAAGCGTAATATTTTAGTCGGTATGTAAAATTATATTGACAATATGGAAATGAGAAATTGAGAGAGAAGGAGGTGTTGTTATGGTTACTCATTTTCTAAATGAAATGTTATTACTTTCTCCTTTTGAATAATCTTTTTGAATTGTCTTTGGTGAATATTTGGTTTTATTTCTATCCTTAAAATATTCGATGTATAATATACCTTACATATGTATAGGTACTTTTTTTTTTAATTTTTTCTTTACGAAATTATTATTACTTCATTTTGAAAACATTTATATTTTTAAAACGTGACAAATATTTGTAAAAACGTTTTCCGAGCGACAATAATCTCAATGAGCCGCAGTTGTGCCGACAGAAACTGCAAAAATGAATAAAAGAGGGGAAAAAACCAAGAAGCACGCAATCTTCAGTTTAACCCATTTGTACATACATCGATCTTTTAGAGACAAATGCGTCAAATTTTGAGCGTTTGGTTAAGCCTACACCTCGCTGCACCACAATAAAAGCACAGAATGTAAAAAAAAAATTAAAGTGCTTTGGAAATCATTAAATTTGACACGGAACTACCAATATTTAAAAAACACACATTATATTGTTATTCTCCTTTGATAAATTGATACATATTTTTTCCCCCCATCAATTTAAGTGAGAATAATCAATGCAGAGTGTGCAAACATTTCAAAATCATGAGTCAAAAAACGCTGACTATGCGAGTATAAATATTAAAGCCGAACAGAGCGGAGCGGCGTGCTGCCAGCGCGAGAGGCACACTGGCGCCTACAAACCTAAGTGGATACTTCACGCATTGCACAATGCTTGAAGTATCCACTTAGGTTTGTAGGCGCCAATGCGAGTTTCGCGCTGGCCGCCCGCCCGCCGTGCGGCGGCGCCTGAAGTAACTATTTCACAACAGAGGTGTATTATACGAGATTGAACGTATTAAGAATGACAGGCATCCTTTAAAAGAACAGATATTTCCTCGCAAAATAAACCAAGATACTTATCGTACACAGGAAAAATCTAAGAGCCTTTAGCTGAGGCAAATATAGAGGTTTATCCGGTTTAGGTATAACAAGGTGGGAATTTCTTGAAAGATAATAAAGTCCTGTTACACCAAAGAGGTGTAGAGAGTTTTGGTGAATTTTGTCTCATGGAATTGACGCTCCCCCATTTTTACCAAAACTCTCAACTACATATTATTCTCCGTTGGACCAAAAAGACGAAACAAAAAAACAAGCAAACCCTCATTCTTCCAAGACATTATACATTTTCATCCAAAAACGTTGTGAGCAACTGTCGTTTGTATTTACATGTGGGGCAATTAACTTTGGGTCTCAACTGGCACGTGGACCAAAACTCCCGTGCCGAAAAAACACGTGGACGTAAATTACTGGAAAAAACAGGTGCGCGGACAAAAAATCGTTGACGACTTGTCCTATAACAGAGGAGAGAAGAAGGGGGGTCGCCTAAATTTGGTACTTACTCAGGAAGAAATTTACTCAAACTGCATATTAGATGCTTTAAAATCTCGGAAATTTTTGAAAGGAGCCCCCCAGACCCCCCTTGCGCTTCCCTTGTTCGGGGTGTCCAGATTCGCCGATGAAGAGAATGCATGCAATTTTTGTGGGAGAACCCAGTTTTAGGCCCGCGAAATAAGCTTAAAGTATCCATGAGCTAGATCAAGACTAGACCCAATTTTTAAGCCTCCAGCTTGTTATTCCCGAAATCACAAGACGTTACTGACTCCATTCATTTGCCAGTGCTCCGCGGGATTATGTACTCGGGAATGATCCGTTCACACGGGAACAGAAAGCCATCGCTTAAGGCCCATTTAATCAATTTTAAGGCTTACTTCAAACGGTGGCACGACGCCAATTTACATGATAACGCGTTCCAAAAATGTGCCACGGCTGACAACAAAAGTGTTTTCTTTGTTGTGACAAATGCGTCGGGTCCGAAGCTCAGCTCCGACTAACTTTCGGCCTTGTTTCAAGTTCGGAGGGAGAAATTCCACGATCCCTCTTACTTAGAAGCGAATATTCCCGAATCATCCCTCGATTTGGAGCCGGGGCTTCGCTGCCACCCTCCCACCATCGCAGTTCAGAAAGCGTTGGCTCCAGACGATAGAACCAATATCTTAGAGTTGGCTTTAAGATTCTGTTTGACAAAATACATCGCGTTTCATCTCCGAGCCAAACCAGCGACAAATATTTGCAGCTTCCCTCTTTTCTTCCGCTCTGTTTTTTTGTCCAAGTGACGACTAATTAGATCGCGTCGACGCCGAGAAAACTGGACAGTCTACGCTGCAAGGAAAACTGGAGCGTTCAATATCATTGTTCCAATTTTTGTGTTCGATTGCTCAAAGCGTTCTATTTCTTCAAGTAACTTAATGTGTCTTTATAAGTAAGAGATGAAACTATGGTAATTACTTTTGTACGGATTCAGTACAGCCGCTTTGAAAAATAAGTTGATCACATAGGGGGGGGGGGGGGAATCAGTCTCTCTTTCCTTTTCTTTCTTTCTCCTTCAAAAATTTTTCAGAAATGTTTTTTTTACAATTTTTACATGAGCAAATCAGATGGTTTTTCTGTAGAGTTGCACTTCCTTACCACCCTGTCTAGTATCGCGCAAAACTGTGCAATTGTGTATATTAATGAAATTAAAGTACTTCCGTACAACTTTTTTCTGCACTTCTTTTCGTACGGCTTTTGAGTTACGGCAAAACAGTAAGGTATCCTTGAAATTCCATTATTTATTGTAGATTTTTTATTAGAACATCAACGAGTCTTACTTCCATCGCAATTAAACTGCCAACATAAAATGTAAAAACATTTGATTCAAAGGAGGCAACTTCACTCTGGGTCACCGAGAAGTAGGTCGAAGCATCAGTCTGGTGCTGACAAACCAAAATCAAACATCACAGTACGTAATAGGGATAAACTTACGAGACTTCAATCCTAATTTTTGCAACACAGAGCTGATGATAACCTCAACTAATATACTACTAACACCGGTGGCGTGGCGTGGCGTGCTTTGCGATACATTGATTTGTCTGCCATTCAAACCTATTAAAAAGGATCGATAAACTGGGTGTTTCCAACGAACTCCCTGATAATCGGTTTTTTACCATGGCTTCAAATGGGGTAATGTCGACAATCGATCATTCACACCTCGCCACTGACTAAGACATACACTAACTTCGCAGAGGAGAGAAATGGTAATCATGTTAAACCCTTTCAGATGTAATGAGTCAAAATCATTACAGTAAGTTCTCTGAGGTCTCTCAATTTCATTTTTTGCCCGTTTTACCGTTCCGCTGGGCCAATTTCCATCATTTTTACGACTATCGACAGGCAAGAGTTTGGAAAGATTTTGGAACTCTTTTGCGGCCATCGATAGAAGATGGTAACTCACTGGAGTCTATGACGCAGGCCTTGGAAGGCGGGTTTAGATCGCGTCACTACGCGATAGCCAAAGACCGTATATCCTATTAGTTTACTGTACTTTTACACAAACACTATAAAATGCAGCACAAATGAATCGATCAGAAAAAGCATCCGAGAATAATAATGGAAACTTGTAGCGCGTTTTTTGCGAGACAGGACTTTCCTGTGAAGGCTGCCCTCCCAAAAAGCTCTTCAGTTGCCGAAAAGGGAGCCGAAGCTTTTGAACGTTGCACCTTGCGAAGGGAACAACTGGAGCGGAGGTTCATCACAGTTGGCGAAGGATGCAGCGATGGGAAAGGGAGGGGCGAGGGGCGCGAAACGAATTGATCCCTCGAGCCAAAAAGCGTTTGAAACGGAGGAAACACTAATACGGAGACAGCGGAGCATTGAATATAATTGAACGAACCCACTGGGCCCAATCAACGCCTTCTTACTTTTGTCTCTTAAGTTAATACTTGCGTATCATCGCGCCCTCCTGAGTCAGGAATACTTTTAGAATACCGTGAACTCTGTCGGGATGTTCTTGATGACAATGTAATTTGAGTTTGGAAATAAACGGCTCAACTCATACACAATTTGAGTTTATCTATATTGGCGGTTTCATTAAGACACGTTCAAGCAATGCTGCCGTGCTGAGGAGGAACGTCATATGAACATTCCAGAGTTGCCAAATATCATTAAATAAAATGTATGTTTTTAAAGAGGGATATGAATACTTTTTCTTCAAATTTGCAAATAATTTCGATCTGATCACGAATTAAATTCTCTGAAAAATTGAAGGGAAAATATTCACAAGTTTTCTAGAAAATTCGTATGTCAAAGGATATCTGGCAACGTCTAAAGGCCCATATGGCGGTCTTCTTTAGCACAACAGAATATTATCTTGAATGGAGATGCATTTGCAATTATGAAGAAGAGTTGGGCGACATCGGCACACAGATGTCGCGGCGCGCTGAAACGAACCGTACGAAAATACCACTTAAGACTCCATTAAATAGCAGAGCCAAGTAAAGAGTTTCACTCCCATGCAGATGGCCTAGTTTTCGTCCTACGATTCTCATTTGGAGATTTATTATCCAAACCAAGTTTATTTTTATGAATGATTGAGGGATAAACCTTCATTGCACCATGTCTTTTTACCGATGGGACTTTGATTTTTCGGTACATGGGTAATTCGAAACGTCGGAAAAAACTCCAATTGCTTACTTGCGAGTTAAACGTGGAAACTTTTAAAATGTCCACCATTTTCTATGAGACATTTTTCCAAGAATGCACCTACAATCTTAACCTTTTGTCTGAGCGGTCCGCTTTTCCTAACCAGAAGCGGATCCAACTATTTGGCGACACCGGATTCCCTCCATTTAAACCTATATGTTAAAAAATCGATCCTTGTCGGAGCACCAGGCCCCTCGAAGAATCGATACATTTCCATCGGTTTAAATGGAGAGAAACAATGTTGCCGATTTGCTGGATTCTCCAATGTTCCTGACATTTTCGTGATTCCAATGGCAGTTCTCTGGTTCTCAGTTTCCTGTGGCACTCTCTCTTTCCTGGGCATTTGAAGGTGCTTCATGCTCAACCTTGGGAGCTAGCACGATTCACCTAAGCTGGCAACACTGCTTCCATTAAAATGCATGTAAAACAATCGATATTTACAGAGGCAGGCTGCCTCGGTCATAATCGATTATTTATGATGGATTCCAATGGCGGAAAAAACAGCGTTACCAACTCGGGGGAAAATCGCCACTGGGTGAGAATCGGTTATAGACATAAATAATTACCGCCAACCACTAGCTTGTGCCCCCGGAGGTATTGGTGCTGGTGGAAGTATGCGACCGACCCCGGGGGAGAGGGAAGGGGAGGGGGGGTTCGATGCCGTGGCCAAGTGAAACCGAGGGGAATAATTAATTGATTTCACGCCGCGCCAACCCCAAGACACTCGGTCACCCTATAAAATAAGCCAAAACTTTCGGGTAACTTGTTACCTGCCAAACGGGCTCTGTTTTTCTTCGCTTAATTAGCCCATTCCATGTAAGTTTTGTCGATTAACAATTATTGAAGTTCATCATCTCAAAGTTTCCGTTTCCAATCTAGCTCCGTTGCCAAAGTCATCTCGGGACGCTTTTAATAGTGCTTTTGCGCCCAGAGAAGACTCTCAGGATTTCAATCGACATTATAGGGGGATTTTCATCTACAACGGATGTAGGCAAATGGTATCGAGTCAATTTTCTTTAGATTCTAGGACAATTTTATCAAAATTCTACTCTGTCAAAGGCGTTTCCTTTTTCATTGGTTTTCAAAAAAAGATAAAAAAAATGCAAGAATACATTATACCAGTCTATTTTTATGTAATAGCATTTTTCCTCAACTAGTCAAAATCGAGATTTCCATAGACTAAATGAGTTCTAGAATCAGAAGATGTAACTTCCCAGACAAATTTGCAGAAATTCAAAAACTGAATCTCAAAGATAGGCATTTTAAAGGGCTTAAACAAAAATAGATAGCAAATGAGCCTCACATTTAGGTATTTATAAAGCTTATTAAATTGACGTCATCCATAAAATGAACCTAATTTGTACTGATAACCTTTTAAATAAGAGCATAATTCCTCGTGCTCGACACCTTTAGCTACACGTATATAGTCATAGCTAGGTCTCAGTTGGAATGAGTGCAATCAGGAGCAGATTTATCACTAGTTGACGAAAGAAAGAAAGTAAAAAGTACGATTTGAAATTAGTTACATTTGACGAAAAAAGTCTATCTGCATTGGGAAGTTTGAAAAAGAGGAAGTTCCACGTGGAATAGTCGAAGAATGTTCACAAGTAAAAATACAAAATCACGCATCCAAATTTAAAGAAAGCTGAGATCAACCTAAGCGACGAAAAGAACGAGAAGCAAGCAAAGTCGACCCAAGGTTCCATTAAAATCGAAGAGACTTGGTGGTTTTATATAGATGGACTTATTGTGCGGAATATACTTTCCACTTGGAGCAGCACTACGCGAAGCAAGTCCTTCAACATGAGAACTTGACGACAAACTTTCTGTCCGCTCCAAGTTGAATCATGTTTTCACCGCTCATGCCTCCGTTTATGAAAGCCCTTGGGCAGGAAAGTGACCCTGCTCCGTTTTCTGCATTATAATCCTAAAATCAGGTCCTTCTTTGAAACAGTCTTCCTTTAACTTCTCAATTGGAGATGGATTTTTTCATATACATATAGGTAAATGCGTCCAACTGCTTTGAGCAAAATTTCCTTGACTACCCGGCTGAATTCTAATTAGAGGAATAGGCCATGACTGTCAATTATATTCTTAAGGCGGTTGTTGTTGCTCAGTTGTTGTTTTATTTGTCGCACACAGGACGGTCATTTTGGAAAAATTGCTGCTTTTTAAGGTTTTTAGTGAAAGTAAGCCCATCCGCTTTTTGACTCTCCTCCGGAGTTGGGTCGAGAAATTTTGGATACGGTTCAGACACCAGTTTCTTACGAGTTCAACAGACTAGTGGACTTGGTTGAAAAAAACGTTCCCCGTTTGGATTTCGTCGGAAAAATCGACTAAATCCACTGGCAGAAATTCGCCTTAGGAGCTGATTTCAGTAATTTTCGTCGCACGAATCGTGTTTTACGTGAGATTTGCGTCAAGAGATATGTCTCAGAATTCCTAAATTCTATAAAGTACATAGAGTCGTAATGTGAATAGGAGAGCTGATGCCACTTTTAAGCATTTTCCAGGTCCCCCATTACGAGACTCCTGGGTAACGCCGTGTCACTTTTTCGATTTATAATCGATTGTTTTCGATACACGTTGACCCGGCCATCTATCGTAAACAAAGAGGATAGGAATTACTATGTATTCTACATCGCCATTTTAGATCGAAAATGTTTCGAAAAAGTGACCCAAGCCCAGCGCACACCGGGCTCGGAACTCGTCAACTAGAACATGGCGCCAGCACTCCCATTCACATTACGACTCCACGTGCTCTTTGCTAAATTCATACTTTATCGACTGTTAATGGAGATGTTGCATGTGTGAGGGATTTGCGATTTGACTGTTGTTTCTTATGTAAAAGTTCGCCAGAAACACGATGGTGCCACTTGTTTTCTCTGAAATCAACTTCCAAGCTCAAAAAATGGAGGGGATATCCCGCCCTACCCTGAGAGTCCACCTCTACATTAAAACAAACTCTCCATGCAAAGATAGGGAGCAAATACATTGACAGGGCTGCCATCTTATTTGGGGACTCTTGAACTGAAATCATGGTAACCCTGTCAATAAGTTTGCTCCCTATCTTTGCATGGAGAGTTTGTCTTGACGTAGAGGTGGACTCTCGATAGCGTGGGATATCCCCTCCATTTTGGCCTCACTTTGAGAGCTTTTTTTGAGCTTGGGAGATGATTTCAGAGAAAACCAGTGGCACCATCGTGTTTCTCGCGAACTTTTACATAAGAATTAACAGTCAAATCGCAAATCCCTCACACACGCAACATCTCCATTCAAAAACCTAATTTTTTTCAGTGTGGCAACTGTGTACAGAAGTTAGGTGACTACTGCGAGGAAGGACTCAATTAAGAGAGCGTCATAATTTAAGCGAGTCACGTTAATGTTAAGACAGCAAAAACTTGAGAGTGACGTGAGTTGTGACTCGTGGCCTGGATTCGGTGGCTCGGGAATCGGGATGCCGGTGTTCGGGTGTTGGTTTCGGTGTCGGTGCACACAGAACCTGCGTGAGAGGAACTTCAACTTCCGAGAAATGCGTGTTCTAATCATACTCGGGGCCAACAACTTTCACCCCGACACCCCCGTTAAAATTTCGCCTGTTGCACACACTCGGAAACGCTCCGTCTCCCACGCGGAAATTATATTTCTAGATCCACTCGTCAACTTTCGGGACCTCATCCGCGGTAGGCAGTTCTTCAACCTCTCCACCATACTTCAACCTTACCGAGGAAAACTAGGGTTTTTCGGACCCGAAGTTCTCTTTTCTATGGAGATTGATGGGTAACACATCAAAATTTGTTCTCTAAAACATCGCACAGTTCGATCTGAAATTTTGTTATTTCATGACACCAAAAATGTCAAATTTCAAGATGAAAAACCAACATTCCCAGGTCGAACTGTGCGGTATTTTTGAGAAAAAATTGTCATATGTTACCCATCAACCTCTTCAGAAAAATCTGGATAGTAGATTTCTGAAATCTCCGACGGGTAAATTTCTCCGTATTTCCGAGATATTTTCGATGAATGATGAACCCCGAGTTATTTACCGTAAGGGCCCCACCAGGCGGCAGGTATCGTTTGAGCACCAGGCGGCTCAACCAATCAGGGACGACTCGTAAAAGTAGGGGATGCCACTCGGCCCGCTATTCAAAGTGCTTTGAGCTGATTGTTGACATTTATAGACGAAGCTATAGACAAAGAAGACCGTGCAAAGGGCTCCTGATGGAGGAAGCGGGTGGTTGCAATGTATATAGAAGGTAGGTAAAAGACTAACGGCAATCCATGAGAGACTCTATAGGTAGTCCACCATTAACCCCCTTGGTCTATAAGGACCACCCATTTGAACCAAAAGGATCGCTCCATACTCCCTTTATCTATTTTGTCTATAGTTTTGTATATCAATTTCAACAATCAGCCCGCAGCTCGTGTTTTCTCTTTGCAATTTGGAGTTGACAGTGAACAAAACGTGGTTCCAGGAAAAAACCACTCGAACTTTTAACGTCCCATATTCAGGGCACTAGAATCCCGAACCAGAATGGAACTCCACGCTTTGCACTCGCTCGAAAATGAACTAAACTCGTTCTTTCCCGCGCGCGGAGATTAAGGTCCCATTTCCCGCGGGCGGTCACACGTAGTTTGAATTTGAATTCGGATAGTTTATCGCGGTGACCTTTCCGCGCCGCGGCGAGGGAGATAACGGCAATTATTCATGATTAATATGCGTATTTTTCGGGAGCACGTTCCAAGTCACCCGACGACGAAGCGTAATGAATAAATGAGCCGCGAATTGAATTAGAAATGGCACGAGCAACCCCCCCTCCCTCCCACTCCCCCCTCCACCCCCCGCCCCCACCCCCGGATTAATCCCGTGCATTAGGAGGCGGCGTGAGCGAGCGGACCGCATGTTTGCTCGAATACGTCCGAGAGGTAAACTTATTTACTCGGAGCCCGTGGGAGGGAGGGGGCGGGGAGGGGGAGAAAGGGGGTGGAAAGGGGGGGTGGGGGTGGGATTCCGCGATAGCCCCGGTCCCGGCCCCGGCTCGGGAATCAAATTTGAAACCCCAACAAACCGTGTTTACAGATTCCCAGTATTGGCGGCCTCGCTCCGGCTCCCGTTCGGCAAATCAAGAAGTTAAACCAATCCAGTTATCGCGCCCGATAACGCGATCCCATCCTCACTTTTATTTCAATAAAACCTTTGTCATTCTTCCCGATCCACGCTCCTGGTCGCGCGTCACGGAGTGCGATGCGAGCCGCCCGCGTGCCTCCGTCGATGGCGACCGGAGTGACCTTAGACTCGGTTTTGACGTAAAATGAGGGGATTTAAGGACGAGATGCATGAGTGGAGTTTTTGAAATAATTTAGATATTATTGACAAGATATTCAAGATAATTCAGATATTATTATCAAGTAAAACTTGTCTTGACGCAAATCCTGTGAAAAGTTCGCCTCCATTTCCGATTTTTAAGGCATCAAACGGTCAGTTTGAAACGAGACGCGCAGTGAATAAAAAAAACAAGAGCGCCTTCAAATTTTTACCCGCAACACGCACATCCATCGAGCTCGAATAGTTGCGTCACGGCGCCGTCAGTAAAGCGCTTTTTTGCAAGGAGGAAGTTTGTAATGATAGGCACAAGAAAGCTGATTTATCACTTATGAGTTAGGACATTTTCAATGATTCAACGATGCTACACACTGTAATATTGAATATGTTTAATTCATTTGAAGGAATATAGTCTTCATCGAGAAAAGAAGACTTTTGGGGAGAGACTGGTCCAATAGTTCTTGTTTTTTGTTTTTGCTCACCGGGGAAACATGTCCCGACAGTAGTCTGCCCTATGGAAGTGTCATTTGAGACGCGCAGTGAATAACAATCAAGAGCGCCTTCAAATGTTTACCCGCAACACGTACATCCATCGAGCTCAAATAGTTGCATCACGGCGCCGTCAGTAAAACACGTTTCTGTGACCATCTACTCAGGTATTTCCTGAGAACCCTCTTATGAATACCCGCAATTTTTTCGATAAATCGACGGTGAAACTCCCAAATGACGTACATAGTTTGCGGTATTTTAAAATCTCCACTTCTCTCTTAATTTCATAATGGAAAAAAAACTCAATGAGATGAGAAAATATATACCAAACACGCATTATTATTTTTATTTATTTATTTATTTTTTTTAATTTTGTCATATCATTGATAACAACACGCGATATACGTTTCTCTAGTTAGAAAAAATCAACCCAGTATTGAAATTTATAAAAAAAATATCAATGGATTATACAGCTAATATGATTTCCATTTCTATAGCGAAGAAGCAAAAGTCCTTCAATTGGATGGGCTTGGAAGACAAGGCACATAAGTGCAATTATAGAAAAAAAATTGAGATATTAATGATTTTGAGTAAAACTAGTCTTCATACTTCGTGGGAAATTCGCTTCTATTTCTAATTTTTAAGCATCGAAGTTTACCCGGAAATTTGTGTTTTATCAAACGAAATTTGGCTATGCCTGAAGGCTCATACGGTGTTTTTCCTTGGCAAAGCAGTATAGTGGATTAAAGTGTGAAGTTCAATAAAGGATGCCCAAGAGAAAACTATTCCAAATTCCAATTCGCCATGTTCAGGATACGGAAGTGCCGCACAGCGGACCGAATCAATCGGCGGAGTCCGACAAGATCTAGAAACTTTGAAAGCTTTTATTTGCGAAAATATATGAGACAAAAAAGTTTAAGAGTGATTCCATCGGTTTTTCCGTGAAATTTCCTTCCAGTAACACTCCTTGAAATCGGATTTGTGACGAAATTAACATCAAAATTTGAACTTTTACCCAAATAATTTCATGTCCTCCCTTCAATTGGCTCGTTCCACTGTGCGCCGGGCTCGATGAAACTTCACGCTCTCGATCGGCACACAAATGAACTAAACCGCTTCGTTACTTATTCTTCAGTCCTCAAAAGATTTCCCCTAATCACATTTCTCCGGGACGCTCACAAGTAAATAATTTACGAGGAGACACTTGACAAGAATCGAAAGCTCATACGGCGAGGCGATCGGCGCGATCTGATTTCCTATTCAAATGACCAAAAGACCCCGCGACCGGTGATGGAGGGAGGGGGGGGCAACCACTCTGTCTGCCCTTCACCGTCGTAGT